>PGFW01004997.1:6716-19542 GCA_003123925.1 Haematobia irritans
AATTACATAGGGAGAGAGGATTCTCTTCAATGGCTAAGAGAGAAACGCAGTATTTTTGGATAGATATTTGAGTGTAAGTTTCATAAATTTTTATTGGAAGAAATGCCATGCGGCTTTATGAAAAATAATGATTAACAAGTCATTTAACGAATAAAAAAAATACATCTATTTCATGACGAATGAAGGAGTACATTAAATTTTTCAAAATTTACACAATTTATGTAGCAAAATTCATATTTTTATTTTTTTTGTCTGTAGTCCCAGAAAGAGACCTTTAAATATTTCTCAGGCAAAGAGAACTCCATCAAAAAAGAGACCGGACGTTATCTTCAATTGTAAACCAGAAAATTTTTAAATCTTATTTGTTGTGGTACAAAATAGTTTTTTAATGGGCTAAGGCGGATATGACCTCCAACGAAATTTTAGACAAATGAAATTCTGCCCTTTCTTGTAAACGAATTTTTCTTAAAAGAGCCCCAAATGCAATCCGAAGTAGTTGGCAACGATTCTTTAAATTAAACCCCCCTCATCTTCATTTGCCTGTAAAAAGAAAAATTTTAAAGAAGCCCATAAAGAAAAACGCTTCTTTCAGTGTATATACATTTTTGTTATTTAATGTACATTTGTGTAAATACATGTTTCAGGTCTTTTCCCCTCCACAACACTCCCCTCAAAACCCCAACTAGGATCATGGTATTAGTTATACAAATTTCGCAATGCTAATTACTTCTCATAGATTTAACTCACTCTCCTTTCTCCTACACAGAAAAAAATAGTCACCAAAGAATATTTCCAAATTAAAAGAAGTTAATTGAATTCGAAGATTTTTGTCAAAATTGAATTAAATTAATGATTACAATTAGACTTTTTAATCAAGTGGATAGAGAACATTAAAGGTTCAATTAAGTCAATGATTGAAATTTGGCTATGAAATGTTGTAATTAAAAAATTAATTGATACAATTAACTTGTTTAATCGAAATTCGGAAGACTAATTCAGTTAAAAAAAGTGCTGGATTTTTTTTTACATTTTGTAATTAAAGAAAAGTTGTTATTTCAAAACAATCATTTGTTAATCAAATAGAAAACTCTAAGCCAATCTACAAAGTAAATTAAAATAGTTACCTTTTTTAATTAATAAATTATAATTGCGTTTTGGAGCAATCAACATCAATTAAAATTTTTTATAATTGGAAAATCAATTAAAAAATTAAAATTGAATTTTGCTGAAAAAAATCAATCCAAACTTTTTTAGATCAAGATTTTTTTTCTAACATGTCCAAGATTAAAACTGTGGATTGTATACTAGGTGGCAATTTTCGTGATGTGAAGAACATTTCAATTAAAAACTTAATTGGATCAATTAATTTGGTGATTGAATAAGTAGAAAAATATTTTTTGTGTGTATATATTGGCTGCTCAAAGCGAATGACTTTCAAACTTGAACTTTACAGCATGTCAAATCACCGACCAAAGACAACAAGCGCCGTTTCAAAACTAACACTAAACAACCTACAATAGATATAAAATACTTTTAGAAAATTCAAGTTTTCTTGACTAAAAAACTTAAATGCAATTGTAGAAAAATTAATACCATTCCGTCATAATCTACAGAAAAAATTTGCTGTTCGTTCAATATGCAAGTTTTATTATGGGAAGACCCCTTAATGCGCCGACAAATATGTACCGCCAAATTTTCGATAGCCTATTTCTATATAAAGTAACATATATGGCAAGGAATTACCATTCCGAGCTATGAGTGATGCGAGGAACGTTTTATGTTTTAGGCTAATCATATACACTGAAAGAAAAAAATACTTTGCCTCGCTGAAGGAGCAAATAAGCCGGATGTATAGGCATTTGCCTAGGAAAACGGAAAGTACTTTAGATCCGTAAAGGCCCGGTCTGGATCATTTCAAAAAGCCCAAATACACTACACTCGAACCCCCACCCACGTTCCTTCGAATCCGTTACTAATGATAATTCGGTTTAGTTAGCAAAACCTAATGTTATTTATTCTCATAAACTTTCACTCTACCTCTCTTCCTCGATATACTATGCTTCTCCCCCAATGACTTCTCATAATTAACTTCCGCCATGCCAGCTTAACTAAAGCGCGAAAACTCATCAAAGCACGAAAGGCTAAGACAAGCTAGATGCAAAAAGATTATTTATAAATCACCGTTCAATTTACCACTTTTATTATTCTTAAAAGAAAAACAAAACTCTTCTTTTCAGTGTATATTCATTTTTTATTTATAATATGTGTGTTAAATACATTTTCAGGGTATTTTTGGCTTTTCTAGTAAGAAAACAGAAAAATCCCATTACTCATTATTTCCTACCAGATTTCGTAAGCATCTTTCGTTCCAACATGGGCTCTATGAACAGCTTAACGCCATAGGTTGGCTTACGAAGAACACCAACTGACAGAACTAGAATTTTCCCACAGGCATATAAGGAGGAAGCAATTTATCATCAATGAATACATATTCTTAATAAGGAGTACTTGATCCTGGAAAAAAAAAACAAACAGAAAGAGGAAAACACCTTCATAGATCTTCAACACATATCACAAAATTCAAACTAAGCAAACCTTTTTCAAAGGACATTTACGGGGTAAATCTGGAATGTATGTCTTAAATATCTCCCAACCTCCGGCAAACAAGGGATTAACATTCATCACAGTATTTTCCAAATTTTTACATATATCCATGGTAACATTGAATATAGTAAGTCGTCCACTATTGCCTCTTTTGAAAGTGACCCATGTAATGATATTTAAATCGTAAAAGTCTTCAGCGAATGCAAATGAACCATTGGCTTTTTTACGTCCATCCACATCAATTAATTCCAAATAATAATACTTTACAATACTGGGATTATATTCATAACGAACTCTATCAAGTTCGACCCTATAATTGGCCTAAAGGAAAGGATAAACGAAAAGAAGGAAACAACCAAAACATATACAGAATATACGATGACCTAATAAAAAAAAAATTTTTAATCTAAAGTTATTTTTAATTTATCGGTCAATAGTTACCAATGTATTTTGAAGATCAGATTGGACTAATCATACAAGGTTAATAAAAATTCCATAAAAATTGCTTTTGCCACGCATCTTTTACCTGAATTATTCTCGAAAGGTCTGTGTCGGCAAATAAATTGTTGGCAACGTTGACTATATTTGCCCCTGAATTATTGGACTCTTATCTGCATGTAGTTGCATCTGAATCATGCCTATTTGAAAATAGAATCAATGTCAATGTAAGCCAGTACGTTCGGGCCATTTAAACTATAAAATGAAGTAAATGTGACCGATAGCTTTCGTTTTAGGCTAAGTATGAACGTCCTGCCTTAACATTAAAGAATTTCCGTTAAGACCGAACAGCGAAATAAAAATATTAAAAAAGTGCGAAAAAATTATAGAAATATAAGATCTGTTGGAAAAATATTTCTTAGAGAATAAAATTTTGGCAGAAATTTTCTAATAGAAAATAAAATTGTTGACAAAATTCTATGAGAAAATATATAATTTTACAAACAAAACAAGTTTTCTATAGAAAATAAATTTGTTTGCAGAAATTTTATTTAAAAAGAAAATTTTAAAGCAAAAAAAGATTTCTTTAGAAATAAAAATTTAGCAAAAAAATTCTATTAAAATAGAATAATTTTTGCAAAAATATTTATATAGAAATAAAATTTGGCAAAAAAATTTTTTAGAAATTAAGTTTACGCTAAAAAATTTTTATAGACACAGTAATATTTTGACAAATCAAATATTCTAAAGAACAACATTTTAAGACCGAAAATTTTTTATAAATAGAATAAAATTTGTAACAAATTTTCTATAGATTAATAAAATTCTGAGCAAAATATTTTCTTAGAAATAAATTTTGGCAAAAAAAATTTCTAAAATAAAATTTTGCAAAAAAATTTTCCTATAGAAATAAAATTGAAGCAAAATTTTCTAAAAAAAATATTTTGCAAAAATTTTCTATATAAAATAAAATTTGCAAAATATTTCTATAGAAATAGAAATTATGCAAAAATTTTCTTAAGAATAACAATTGGCAAAGAATTTTTGTATAAATTTAACAACATTTTCTTATACGAAATAAAATTTTTAAACAAATTTCGTAACGATCTACGAAATAAAAATTTTGACCAAAATCTTCTAATAGGAAATAAATCTTGAACCAAATATTCATACAGAATAAAAGTTTTAACAAAAATTTTTCGTTATAGCAGATAATAAAATATAAGCAAAATTTTTCTACAGAAATAAAATTGTAGACAAAAAATTGTCCGTATAGAAGATGAAGGTTGTTGAAACCAAATTTTCTATTAAAAATAAAATTTTGACAAAATTTTCTAAAGAAATAAAATTTTTGACAAAAGATTTTCTATAGAAATAAAATTTTGACAAAATTTTCTAAAATATGAAATTAAAATTTTTAACGAAATTGTTCCCTATAGAAAATAATCGATTTTGAAAAAAATGTTGCTTATAGAATAAATCTTGAAAACAAAATTTTCTTACAGAAATAAGAAATTTTGACAAAAATGTTTGTTCTATAGAAATTAAAAATTTTGAAAACATTATTCCTAATAAGAAATAAATTGTGGACAAAATTTTTCTAAAGAAATTAAATTTTGACACACGCAATTTTTTATAGAAATAATATTTTGACCATAGATTTTTGCCTAAAAGGACAGCAGACGCAAATTTGTCGTATTAGTAAATAAATTAGTTGAGCAACTTCATATTTTATAAAAAATAAAAATTTTGACGAAACATTTTCTATAGAAATAAAATTTGAACAAGTTTTCTATAGAAAATAAAATTTTTGACAAAAATTTTCGTGATAGAAATAAAATTTTTTGGACAAAAATAATAAAAATATTCGACAAAGATTTTTCTATGGGCATAATATTTAGAAAAATTTTCTATAAAAAATAAAATTTTAGCAAAATTCTCGCAAAAAATTTTCTTATAGGAATAAAGATTTTTACAAAATTGCTATCTAATGTTTACAGAAAATTTTCGCAACAGTAAAATAATATTTGACAAAATTTTCTATAGAAATAAAATGTTGACAAAATTCTTCGTACAGAATAGACAATGTTGGACCAAATTTTTCTATAAAAAATAAAAATTTTGACAGCCAAATATTCAAAAACAAAAAAATAAAATTTTTCAAAAAATTGTCTAATCGAATAAAATCTTAACAAAATTTTCTAAGTAGAAAATAAAATTTAGACAAAATTTTCTAATAGAAAATGAAAATTTTGATAAAATTTTTTTCTTATACGAAAATAAAAATGTTGACAATAAATTTGTCTATAGCGAAATAGAAATTTCGACAAAATTTTCTGGATAGAATAAGAATTTTGAACAAAATTTTCTATAGAAGATAAATTGACAAAAAATTTTTGTAATAGATAATATAAATCTTGGCAAGATTTATTGTCTATAAGAAATAAAATTTTGACAAAAATTCTTCCTAATAGAAAGTAGGGGAAATCTTTGACAAAATTTCTATAAGAAATAAAATTTTGAGCAAAATTTTTCTTAAGAAAAAAAAATTTGACGAAATAGTTAAAAAAAAAAATTATTATTTCAAAAAATTTCTGTAGAAATAACATTTTGAATAAAAAATTGTTGACAAAATTTTTCTATAGAATAAGCATTTGTTTGGTGATTAGCTTATATATAACTATAATGACCGAATATGGACGACATTTTTGGCATGGCTGTTATGCGGCCAATATGACTAGAAGCAATGTACCGAAAATTTCAACCCAATGGGATGTTAATTTTGCTCGCTGCCAAGAGGTCTCCGAGAGGTCAAATCTGGGAGCGGAATCTATGATGGGGGCTCTCATAGTAGATTTATGGACCGGATTTTTGGACCAATTTTTGCATGTTGTTAGAGACGCGATATACTTAGCAACCACGTACCAGAATTTAAAACCGAGATCGGGATGATATTTTGCTCCTCCAAGGGCTCCGGATGTCATATCATGGGAGTTCGGTATTAATAGTTGGGGCTATATATAATTTATGAACGCGATTATGGACCCAATTTTTGCATGGTTTTTTAGAGGAACACCACGTACCAGAATGTTTATAGACCGGAACATGCGATGAAGATTTTGCTTTCCTCTAAGAGGCTCCCGCAAGCCCTAAGATCTGGGAAAATCGATATATATGGGGGCTATAATATAATTATGGACGGCGATTTGGACCAATTTTGCGGCATGGTTGTTAAGAGACATCGAAGAATTTGCTTCTCTAAGGAGGCTCCGCAATCTCAAATCTGGGAGTCGCTTAAATATATGGGGGCTATATATAATTATCGGACGATATAGATCCAATTTTTGCCCATGGTATTTAGAGGCCATATACTAAGCACACAACGTACCAAATTTAAATACCGAATCGGATGAATTTTGTCTCCTGCCCAAAGGGGGTCCGAAGGTTCAAAAATCTGGGCGATGCGATAAAAAAGTATACTGGCGGGCTTATAATAATTATGGACCGATTTGGACGACGAATTATTGGATTAGAGACTATAACTTAATACTCACATACCAAAATTTCAACAGGGACTCGGATGAATTTTACTCCTACCAGAAGCTCCGGAGGTCAAATCTGGGAATCGATTTTATATGGGACGTATATATAACTATGGACCGGATAAGTTTGAATGAGAAGAATTTTTCGTAATAGAAATAAAATTTTTCAAAAATTTTCTTAAGAAATAAAATTTTGACAAAATTTTCGATAAAAATAAAATTTTGACAAAATTTTCTATAGAAATAAAATTTTGACAAAAATATCTATGCAAAGAAAAAACTTACAACTTTCTATAGAAAAAAATGGAAAAAAATTTCTATAGAAATAAAGTTTTGACAAAATTTTTGTTCAAATAGAATTTTGCAAACATTTTCTACAGAATTTAAATTTTGCAAAAATTATCTATAGAAATAAAATTTTGCAAAACATTTCTATGGAAATAAAATCTTGTAAAAATTTATTATAACATAAAATTTTGCATAAATGTTCTATAGAAACAAAATTTTGACCTAATTTTCTATAGAAATACAGTTTTTCAAAAATTTTCTTTAGATATAAAATTTTGCAAAAATGTCTATAGAAATAAAATCTTGGTATAAGTTGTTTCTAATAGCCAACAAAATATTAAAAAAAATGATAGAGTTTCTGAGTAAAAAGTAAAATTGTTGGATTTAAGTTTTTACTAAACGCACCTGTTTCTTGTAATTTTAATTTAAATTAATTGAAATGTTTTTGAATATATAGTTGTTAATGCGTCCGTTAACTGCAATTGTGATTAAATTCTGTTTACTCCAGGCCCACCCCATTTAAAAATGAAATTGACTTTTCTGCTTTTTTTAACAATTTTGTATTCTATATGAATCTTTTTTAAATTGTATTTGATTTTTATTAAGAAGAGTAATTATATGTTTCTATAAAGATCAATAGATAGACAATTTTAAGTGGTTTTCGTGTTTGTTGTTTTATTATAATGAAAAGGTTAATACATAAATTTATAAGTTAGGTACATTATACATACAAAGATAATGAGAAAAACGAAACAAAAACATAGCTAAAACAATGAAAAAATTCTTCGTAAGAAATAAAAGCCCAATCAAGTAAAAGCAAAACAAACAAAAAATGGGGAAAAAATAAAAATTTCTCCTAAAATATTTTAACTACTTGAAAAGAAAAACCAAGCAATTGTGAAGCGAAATGTAAGCAAATCGAAATGGAAACTCTAGATAATAATGATGAGCTTAAAAATAGCGAAACGCCTGCTAATCATTTTAAAATTATATGTTTATTAATATGTTGTCTATTTATGTTTGTCAATAAAAAATTAGTTTAAACAATGGTTTTTGTATTTTGTAATTTATAATATAATGGTATATGATGTGGTATGGTTTAACAAAACAACAAAGAAAAAATATGATAATTAAACGTAGAAAAAAAACAAAATATACAAATTATATAACACAAAGTATATAATTATTTTGTTTTTTTATTTCTTTTTTTTTTTTTTTTTTTTTTTTTTTTTTTTTTTTTTTTTTTTTTTTTTTTTTTTTTGATTTTTTTTTTTGTTTTTTTTTTTTTTTTTTTTTTTTTTTTTTTTTTTTTTTTGGTTCTGTTTTTTTTTATTTTTTTTTTTTTTTTTTTTTTTTTTTTTTTTTTTTTTGTTTTGTTTTTATTTGTTCAAATAAATTAATATTTGGAATTCCGTTTTGATTAATAAAAAAAGATTGAATTAAGCCATAAAACGAAAACAAGTAATTGATTCGAGTATCAAAAACCTATATTCGGTGTTTTGATTTAGATTAGAAATGTTTTTATCGATTTTTAGAAACCTTTTTGTTTGTCCACTTTTTAAATTTTCTGTTTTTTTCGGTTTTTTTAGCATTTCTCTTTATATGGATTTTGTGGACGGATAGTCTTAATGTATGATATTCTGTATTTGTTTTAATTTGCGTATTAGATTTTTGTTTGCAGTTGTTTGTTTTTTTTTTTTTTTGTAAGTAATATTCAGGAATTTCTTATTTGTTAGCTATGTTTGTTTTGTGTAAGATTTTTTCTTTCGTTTTTGGCGATTGTATATAATTTTCGTTTGTTTATTGTGTTTTAGTGTGGCTTAATTTGAACCAAAAAGTATTTTTTAATTGTACCTCCATATGACAATACAACGCATAGCGCTTGAATAAAACGAAAAGCGAAAAATTTCATATTTGTTTAGCAAGACGTAAAATCGGTAGAACTTAAATGATAATTTAAGGACGCAAGGAATATACCATTCAATGAAGTGATATGATGCTATGCGCTTTGCGGAAAAATGTAGCTTACCGTTGCAGTATTTAATAATGTTTTTTGTTTGTTTGCAATGTGTGCAAAACCCAATAGATGGTGCGGAAATTAAGAATTGGATTGTTAAATGAAAAGTTGCAGCGAATGAACTCTCCAAAAATTTTAGACGGAAGAAAATCTTTGCCGAATGAATTGAATATGAAGGCCATCGCTTGCTGAGGTTATCTTTTTGATTGCTACAGTCCCTTTCATAATCATTTTTTGTTGATTTCCTGTGTGCAAAAACCAATTGGTGAATTAAATTTAGAGTTGATAATGAATTTAATAATAAAATACGTCAATTTTTAATTTAAATTAATCTGGAAATTGGTTATTTGGGAAAAATAGATTAGGCTGTAAGACTTGCTTGGTCTTCTAGCAGATGCCTAAAAATGTTTACTGAAGTATCATGTGTGCAAAATAAGAATTAATTATAATTGTAGTTACAAATCAAATGGCCAAAGATAAACGATGGGATGTTCGCCAATAATTCATGAAAGGTCTCAAAAATGAATTGTTAAGAATGTAAACTAACCTCTATTGGTCTAATTGTATAAGATCTTATTTAGCAATTGTTAATTCCTATTGATGTCCAATGTGTGCAAACAATTTTAGTTTATTAGTTAAATAACAAATGATGAATTTTTCATTACTTTTAAAAGTTTAATATTCTGTTTTGGCGACCTTAATTAAACCTTTAGTTTAATTATCATTTTGCCCGAGAATTAATCCATTACTACCGCTAAGGAGTTGTCTTAGAACATTCTTCCCCAACCCTGGCCTGTATTAGAAATATTGTATAATAAAGTGAATTTGAAAGATAATAAAACTTGTTACCCACTATTTGGTGACCTAAGCCTGCATCAGCTATTTATTAATATATTTGTAACAGTGTTTATATATTTTAACGCTTGAATAATCGTTCCAAGGTTAATTACTGTATTGGATATTCGGACTGAAACACCAAAAAAGCATTATGATTTGGCAAATTTAACATTACGGAAAGATTTTTAACACCAAAAAGTCGAAATGCTTGAAAACTAAACAATCCTGAAGGTTAAATGTTGTTGGTAAACCTGAAGTTGCTTTCTAGCTTCAGCATAATTGAATTTAAATAAACTGATCTAACAGCTATAGAGAATTTGGGCGTTTAATGCTAGGTCCAAAAAAATATGGTTTGTGGTACAGTATTTGTGTGCAACTGAAAATTTAAAATTATCGAGATGTGTCAACAATCGGAAATGCTGGAGAAGAAAATTGCTTGCATTTTGTTGAGTAAAAAAAAATATTCTACCAAACGATATTGATTGAGGCCGGATAACAATAAAGATTAAGATTATTTTACGTAATTGGCGATGATCGGTAAAATGTATTATAATGGAAAAAGTGTGCAGAAAAAAATTTGATCAAATCTACTTTGTAAATAAATGTTTGAATTATTTTCTTTGAGGTGGTTTACCCCTGGCTAATTTTAAAGTTTAGGATTAAAACGCATATACATCAAATTCCCTGGAATTTTAAAGAGTGGCCGTTATTATCCTCGCACTTCCTTTTGAAAAAAACACAATCCAAATGGCTTATTTTTGGGCAACCGAATTGGATTAGCCGGATAACATAAAGATTAAGAATATTTACTTTTTATTTGGCCAATTCGTAAAATGTTTATATATGGGGAAAGTAGTGCAAAAACAATGTTTGATCAAAATCTATTTGGTGTTAAATAAATGATGAATTGATTGTTGCGTTGTGAGGTGTTACACCCTGGCTAAATTTAAAGTTTACGATTTGAAATTTTAAAGAAGTGGCCTTATTATCCCGCACCTTAACTTTAAAAAAACACATCGCAAAACTTGATTTTAGTTATTTCAGGAATATTTTTACAGAATGACGAATTCATGTAGAGATAAGTTCATGTTTAAAAGACAAGATAAGGAAGAAAGTCTAAAGTGGGCGGGGCCGACTATATTGAATACCCCTGCACAGACTTAGTAGATCTAAAATTTTCAGCATAGCCATAGTCACATTCGTACAAAGGTGGTTGGGGGCTATATATATAAGGGTTTAGTACCAAATACCATGACAGTTTAAATACTCACTCGATCTGGCGACGAAGAATTTGATAGACTTCATACAAATCTATAGAACTCAAATGTTGTGTCGCCCTAATGCACTAGGTGGGAACACAATGCTTAGTACAAAAAAAAAAATATGGGAAAGCATTGATTGAAATCTGAAGGGCAGAATTTAAGGAAACTTCGCAAAGGTTTATTTTAATGTATTGTATCGCTCGATATAGTATTGTATTAAGAGTTACGGAAAAAATTAGAGGTCATTTTTTAACAACTTTTCGACTAAGCAGTGGCGATTTGACAAGCAAAAATGTTGGTATTTTGACCCATTTTTGTCGAAATCTCCCAGAAACATATATATGGAAGGCTGATTCTTAAAAAATATGAACGCCGATTTCAAAACACAATTTGGTAGCGCATAGCTTAACAATGCTAATTATGAACTTCGGCCTGTGCCAACAATTTCAACTAAAATCGGAGCAGAAAAATTGGCCCTCGTGGTCATTTGAGTGTAAATCGGGACGATGAAGCATGATATGGGAGCTATATCTAATCTGAACCAATCTCAATCCAAAATTTGGCACGCATAAAAGGCTGACAAAATGCTTAATTTAACTCCCTGTGCAAAATTTCAACTAAATCGGAGCAAAAGATTCGCCTCTGTGGGCAATATGGATGTGTAAAATCGGGCGATGAAGCTAATATATGGGAGGCTAATATCTAGATAATCTGAACCGGATTTGGCTGATATTCTGCAAGTTTTTTGCGAGACCTCATGTGAAAATATTCATTAGCGGAAAATTATGAGGAAGATCGGTTGATATACACGCCAATTATGAACAGATCGGTGAAAGAAATATATTATGGCAGCTATATCTAAACTGAACCGAGTTTTTCCAAACGCAATAGGGATCGTTCTTTGAGCCGAACAAGGATCCCTATACTCAAATTTTAAGGACAATCGGACTAAAACTGCGGACTGTACTTTTGCACACAAGAAAATACATCAACAGAGCAGACGGACAGACAGACGGACATCGCTAAAAAAACTGTGCGACTCAGAATTTAAATTCTAAAGACGATCGTATACATAAACGATGGTCTGCAGACTTTTCCTTCTTGCGTTAGCATACAGAATGCACAAACTTTATTAATACCTGGTACCACAGTAGTGTGGAAGGGTATAATTACGGCCTTTTTTTATTTTAATTATAATAGAATCTTTTGAATTATTATTTGAAAGAATCCCACTAGAATTTAAATAAAATTTGATAATATGGCGTTTTGATCAATCATGTTTCTCTCAAAAACTGGGTTGTATAGAAAGGAACTATATTTCTAGTGGAAAATATTAAATATTTAGTAATATATATTTGATATTATATTATAGAACAAATTGAATTTGATAAAATATTGTCCTGAAACATAATATGAATACAATAAGCTACTATAATAGACCAACGGGTCGTAGTTATGTGTTGCAACATAAGTATTTATTTTATTTTGAATAATTCAGGTTTTAAAAATTAAGCCCTACCTAAGAATATAAAGATTTCATTTGAATTATATTGAAGAATCCCACTAGAATTAAATAAAATTTTAGTATATGCGTTTGATCCAAACAGTTTCTCGAAAAAATCTGTAAAAGGAAGCTTATCAAGGGAAATATTAAGATATTAGTAATATAATTTGATATTATTAATATAAAAAAATAAAGAAAAATTGATTATTATAAAAATATTGTCCTGGAAACATAATAGCCAAAGACAAAACTATCGATAATAACCCATAAATGTCGTAGTTTATGTGTGCATAACAGATATTTAATTTTTTATACCCTCCACCCATAGATGGTA
>PGFW01004998.1:8789-20615 GCA_003123925.1 Haematobia irritans
ACCAAGTTAGTATACCCCCCATCCTATGGTGGAGAGTATCAAAATTAGTGGCACCAAATCATTACCATTTTAACCATGCCTTAGTTTATTCGTACTATTTTTGAGAAGTGTATATGCAGTATGTGGTGCATTTCTCAAAACAATGTTTGTGTCTGTAGTCTTTTGTATTTTCTTAATCTATCCGTAAGGGAATATGTACCATTATTCGTAAAGTTGGTCTTCAATGTTTTGTTTTCCTATATCATATACCAAAAGACTATTCATGGCATAAATTGAAAGCACGTAACAAATTGTACGAGTTTATTATAGACTTTAAAAAGCAATTTATCTATCAATCTGTTCCAGAGAATATTAACAGGTTTAAATTAAAACCACAAAACTTTAACACGCAGATGTGCGATTTCAATTTACTTTTTTACGCAAATTAGAAACAAATGAACAGACAAAGTCAAGGAACCTTAGCAAGGATTGTATTTGAGAAATAAAATTTGTGGATGTGGATTTGCAACCAATGATTTGATAAACAAACTTTAGTTTTTTTGTAACCTTTTCTTATACCCAAAAAAACACTAATGACAGCCTTATACAAATTCATACAAAACAAAGGTAACATCTGATTAGAACGTGTTGCTTATTTAAGGCAAATACATTCATCTTCGTTTTTTTTTAAATCTTTAAACCTCTTCCTCTTTATAGGACTAATTTTAAGAAAAAGTGAAAATTTCTATAATTTAGATTACCAAAAACAGGGGATAAGCAATATTGGATTCATACATCCGTGCGAACACATGCAAATTATTTATGAAGAAGCTGGAAGTTGTTTGAAAGTCAAATAAAACCTAAAATTATCATTTACGAGGGTTTACTTATTTCTATACGAGGATGGTATTGTAAAATTGAAAAACTGAATATGAATGAGAATATATTACGTGTCGAAAAAAGTATCAAATGTTCGTTTTTATTGTTCTCATGCCAATGTAGATTTCAAAATTTACTTAAATTATAAAAACGTTTTTGATTTTTTTATAGTATTTTATAATTTATCCGATTGTCAATATATTGTTTGTTTTCGAATAACCGAATATGGCAAATTTTTATGGGTTTATGGTTTTTGTATTTTTAGAATTCGGTGTAAACGGATAAAACCTTAGTGACGATTTGGGGACTCTATTATTAGTTCATCGACATAAAATAACATATGATTTTAACGTAAAAGTATAAGAAAATCAAGTTTAAGTAAAAGTATGATAAGTCGGCGGTGTCCGACTTTATGTCATACCCTAAACCAACCCCTTATCTGAATTTGTAATTTCATTAGCTATTTGTGGTTATGTACACATTATTTGGAAAATTTTGTTCTAAACATTGCTTGTATTGTTTTTAAAATCAGGGCAAGTTTTATAGGTCAATTTTATTTTCTATTAAAAATATTTGGTAACTTATACTTTGTATTTCGTATAGAAATTTTTCAAAATTTTGCTTTGTTTCTCATCAAGAAATTTTTTTTAAAATATTGTTAACTATTCTTAATTATAAAAGATGTGTATATGGTCATGATAGAATTTTGTCATATCTATGAAATAATTTCCTGTTGCTATAACAAGTTTTTATCATTTCTATCAGTGAACAAATAAGTGATATAACAAAAATTATATTTTCTGGTTCTTTGAAAACTCTTATGTTAAATCTCTTTTATTTCCCTAATTAACATACACTTATATATAGTATTACTCAACATTTTTTTTCTCCTATGAATAAATATGATCAAATAATTTTGATCTTATATATATTTTTAATAATTAGAGAATATAATTTTTATGTAATACAAAATTTTATTTCTAGGAAAAAGAATGTATTGTTAAAATTTTACTTGTTCTTCTATAGGAAATTTAATGCTTCAAATTATCTTTATATAATACTAACTGAAGATAAAAAATTTTGTTTTCTATAACAGTTTATTATATTACTTGATAGACACTAAATATATACTAATCAAATATTATTAATTTTGTTATTATTCATACTAACACCACATTATGTGTCAAGAATTTTTGCCTAATATTCGTTTATAAAAGTGCTTGTCTAAAAGTTTTGAATATTTTCTATTGAAATTTCTCCAAATTTCTTAAATATTCTATAGAAAAAATTTTTGTCAAAACTCTTATATTTCTGTTATAAAATTTTTGTCTAAAATTTTATTTATTTCTTTTTTGTAAAATTGTTGTGGTTTAATTTCTTTAAAAATTTAGAATAATTTATAGAATTTTATTTGAAAATAAAGTAATATTTTTATCTTTCTATTATTAAAAACATTTTGTCATATCATTTTTTGTTAGCTCTCTTACATAACAATAGGAGTATAATTGTCAAACATTTCATTTGCTTTATGATAAAATTCTTGTTTAGCGAAAATTAACAAATATATTTTTTCTGAGATAAGCATAAAATTTTTATAAGTGTCCACATAATTTGATATTCTAGAGATGACATTTTTGGCTTAATAAAACTCTCTAATATTATATGTGTTATTTTAAATTAGAAAATTATTATTTTGAAAAAAATGACAAAAATTTTGTTCTAGTTTTTATTATATAAGAAAACTCTATGACATAAATTTTGTAACTATATACTAAATAAAGTTATAAACTATGTGTGTAAATTTATATTTTTGATCAATAGAAATATATTTCTTTACTCATGAGATATCTGTCTTTAAAAGCTGTTATATGTATCTTGTATTAAAACTTTTAATTTTCTTAAACAATAATATTTTATGTGTTAGATTTTTTTTTCTCAATAGAAAATGTTGTCAAAATATCTCGTTAAGTTTCGTATTAAGAAAATGTTTCAAATTTATTTCTATTAGTTAAATTTTATCTGTGTTGCATATATAAATTCTATTTCGTTATGAGAGAGAAATTCGATTTGTCTAATAGCCATTGTCTTATTTCTCTGTGACCTACATCGTTTCTATATTTATTTCTAGCCGATTGTGAATAAATAAATTGATTACAAATAAATTGTATTTCTATAAAAAATTTTTGGTCAACATTTTATTTCTATAGAAAGTTTTGTCAAAATGTATTTTTGTCTAGTAAGAATTTCGTCAAAATTTTATTTCTAGAAAGATATTTGTGATAACATTACCAATCTTTATCATTTTGTGACTAGAACCACCTTTTAGTTGAATATTTTATCCCTCCCTTCCTATAGACCTGCTTTTGATCTCATATAATTCAATAGTTTCAAACTATTAGAAATTTATGTAGGTAGAAATTTTTATATTTCTATAGCAAAATGTTGTCCCAATATCTTATTTCTCATAGACAAAACTATTTCGTCAAATTTTATTTCTATAAAAATTGTTGTCAAAATTTTATTTCTGTTGAATTTGTACCAATTTTATTTCTTATAAAAGATTTTTGTCAACATTTTTATTTCTATAGAAAAGTTCGTTCAAAATGTTTATTTTATAGAAAATTTTTCAAAATTTTATTTCTAGAAAAATTTGTTTAAAATTTTATTCTATTTAGAAATTTTTTTAAAATTTATGTCTTAATAGAAAATGTTGTCAAATTTATTTCCTATTGAAAATTTTGTCAAAATTTTATTTCGTATAGAAAATGTTGTCAAATTTTATTTCTGTTGAAAATTCTGTTAAAAAATTTTATTTCTACTAAAAATTTTTGTCAACATTTATTTCTATAGAAAAGTGCTCAAAATGTGTATTTTTTATAGAAAATTTTGATCAAAATTTTATTTCTAGCAAAAATTTTGTTATTAAATTTTATTTCTATAGAAATTTTGCTCAAAATTTTATTTCTATAGAGGAAATTTGCTGTCAAATTTATTTTCTTTTAAAATTTTGTTAAAATTTTAATTATTCTATAAAAATTTTTGCCAACATTTTTTTTTATTAGAAAAGTTTCCGTCAAGAATTTCATTTCTATTAAAAATTTTGTCAAAATTTTATTTTCTATTGACAATTTGTCAAAATTTTATTCTAGAGAAAAAAAAAAAAAAAAAATTTTGTCAAAATTTTTTTTTCTAATAGAAAAAATTGTGTCAAAATGTTATTTGTATTGAAAAATTTTGTCAAATTTAATATATATTTCTATAATAAAATTTTGTTAAAATCTTTATTTCTATAGAAATTTTGTCAAAATTTTATTTCTATAATAATTTTTTAAAATTTTAATTTCTATAAGAAAATTTTTGCAAAACTTTCATTTCTATTGCAAAATTTTGTCAAAAAGCTTTATTTCCTATAGATAGATTTTTGTCAAAATTTATTTCTAAGAACATTTTGTCAAAATTTTTTTTCTATAGAAAAATTTTTGTCAAAATGTTATTTTTATAGAAAATTTCAACATGTTATTTTAAGAAAATTTGTCAAATTTTATTCTAGAAAAAATTTTTTTTAAAATTTTATTTCTATAGAATTTTGTCAAAAAATTTTAATTTTTCTATAGAAAATGTTGTTCAAAAATATTATTTCTATAGAACAATATTGTCAAAGATTTATTTCTTTTGAAATTTCGAATCGTCAAATTTTATTTCTATCGAAAATGTGTCAAAATTTATTTCTGTTGAAAATTTTGTCTAAAATTTTATTTCTGATTGAAAATTTTGTTAAAAATTATTTCTGATTGAAAATTTTTGTTAAAATTTTATTTCATAAAAATTTTTGTCAACATTTTATTCTATAGAATAAATTTGTCAAATTCATTTCTATTTGAAAATTTTTGACAAAATCTTTATTCTAGAGAAATTTTGTCAGAAATTTTATTTCTTGAGAAAATTTTGTCAAAAATTTTTTTTTCTATAGAAAATTTTGTCAAAATTGTCTATTTTATAGAAAATTTTGTCAAAATTTTATACCTATAAAAAATTTTGTTAAGAATTTATTTTCTATAGAAACTTTTGTCAAAATTTTTATTTCTATAGAAATTTTTTACAATTTTATTTCTATAGAAAGTTTGTCAAATTTCATTTCTATTGAAAATTTTGTCAAAAAGTTTATTTTGCTAAGATAATTTTGTCAAAATTTTATTTCTAGAGAAAACTTTTGTTCAATTTTTTTTCTTATAGAAAATTGTCAAATTGTTATTTTTATAGGAAAATTTTTGTCAAATTTTATTTCTAGAGAAAATTGTCAAAAATTTTATTTCTAGAGATAATTTGTCAAATTTATTTCTAGAGAAAATTTTGTCAAAATTTTTTTCTTATAGAAAATTTTGTCAAAATGTTATTTTTGTCTAGAATAATTTGTCTAAATTATATTCCTAAAAAAATTTTTGTTAAAATTTATTTTCTGTTTAGAAATTTTGTCAAAATTTTATTTCTATAGAAATTTTTTACAATTTTATTTCTATAGAAAAATGCTTATCAAAATTTTCTATTTCTATAAAAATGTTGTCAAAATTTATTTCTATTGAAAATTTTGTCAAAATTTTTATTTCTATTAGAAAATGTTTGTCAAATTTTATTCTGTTGGAAAAATTGTTAAAATTTTATTTCTGTTGAAAATTTTTGTATAAAATTTATTTCTATAAAAATTTTTGGCAACATTTTATTTCTATAGAAAAGTTTGTCAAAATTCATTTCTATAAAATGAAATTTTTGTCAAAATTTCATTTCTATAGAAAATTTTGTCAAAATTTTATTTCTAGAAAAATTTGTCAAATGATTTATTTCTATAGAAAATTTTTTGTCAAAATGTTTATTTTTATAGTAAAAGTTATTCAAGATATTTTTCTATAATAAATTTTTTAAAATTTGATTCTATAGAAATTTTGAAAATTTTATTAATATAAAATAGTGTTAAAATTTTATTTCTACAGAAAATTTTGTCAAAAATTTTATTATATATAAAATAGTGTTAAAATTTTATTTCTATTAGAACAATTTTGTAAAAAATTTATTTTCTATAGAAAGTTTTGTAAATTTTATTTCTCAGAGAATTTGTCAAAAATTTTTTTCTCTTTAGTCATCGACCATATGTGTAAATTTTCATTATCATCTGTTAAGTTATCGACATAACTGGTCTTGATTAGATACTCCTTATTCTGTGATATATAAACACAAAAATTTATGAAATAGTTTCATAAACAACTTTTCTTAATGAGAAACTTAATTTTTTTTCATAATCCAATATTTGATTAAAATTTAGTATTTTCATTAAACAAAATATTATTTATGCCTCAAATGCGAAAAAATCATACAATTTCTTTCCTTTTTATTTTTTAAAACCCTTTGGAAATAAAGCAATATCAACAGAAACATAAACAAAATATTAAAAACCTATATAAGATTTCGTCTTATCTAAGGAAATATGAGCATTTATTCAATAATAGTCCATCAAATTGAATTTTGAAAGAACCCATTAAAAAAGAAAAATTGAGATTTCTACACAAAGAAAAAAAAAATACACGAAAGCAAAGCAAAATGCAAAAATATACAATGTTGTAGGAAAAACTCTACGAGTATAAGATAATAGGATTCAATGCTTTAGAACTTAACAGAGGACCAAAGTGTTGCCAAGTTCGTCAGTTTTCCCCCCCATCAATGGTAGTTTTCGTCTGTGGATTTTTTTAGGGCAACACATTGTCATTTGGGATTTTTAGCGGTACGAAATAAATTCTATCTTGCCAGTTTCAATTGTAAATCATAATGTTTTTTGACCCGAGATAGCTCCGTCTATTATTACTCACATTATGCCATTTACTTAATCAAATTAATCTTTTACTCAAAAATATAATTTTTTTTTAATGTGCCGTTTATTAATAGACCCCCAACATAAAATAAAAACTCGATTTTTTTTAAATTTTCCAAAAATACGAACTGTCGCCTGTTCGAAAATTTAATAAAGGGAAAAGACCAAAAAATATGTACTCTTACTATTTTTCAAAAAAAAAAAACAAAAAAACAAAATTCTGAGAAGCGTCTGTCCAAATTTCAAGAAGTTCGAAAGATTCGAAATTCCTCCCCAAAATTTCAAAAAGACGAAAAGTCGAAAATTTCAAAAGTGTTCAAAGCGTCGAAAAATTGAAATCAAGATTTAGTTCTAATAAAAATAAAACTTGGCAAAAAAATATAAAAGTTTGAAAGAGACGACTTTAATAAAAATTCATAATTCCACCCTTTCCAACGTTTGAAGGACATCGAAAGTTCGAAACCGCCGACTTATTTCAAATTCTTTCAAACGATCGTAATGCGTAGAAATGCGACTTATCCAACTTTCTAAAAATTCGGGTTATCGGAAATGTTTTAAAAGTCTAAAGTTAAAAGACGTTTTATATAATTTTTAAAAATTCGAATGTCCAATCTGAAAAGTCGATATTGTCCGCCCAAATTTTTAAGGAAATACGAAGGATAGAAAATTCGACTATTCCAAAATTTCTAAAGGCAATAAGTCAACTTTCCAAAAATGGTCCAAAAAGTTCAAGTCGCAAAGTAATACTTATTCTATTTTTAAAAAGTGAAAGGCCACAAAGTCGATTTTTCCGAAGTTCAAAAAAAGGTAACGTGGAAAAAAACTTTTCCAAAATTTCAAAAAGCGACTTAAAAAAAATAGAAAAACTCAAAACGTCGATCTATCAAAGTTTCAAAACATCGAAAGTTGGAAATGCTGACTTATCCAAATTTATAAAAAGTGAAAGGTCGAAAACTTCGACTTTTTGCCAAATTGTTGAAAATTCGGTTTTATCAAATCTAAAACAAAAAGTTTGACCTTTATCAAATTTAAAAAAAATCGAAATTTCGATTTCACAATGTCGCTGTTGCAAAAAGTCGAACAAGTTTAAAATTTTCAGAAAAATCAAAAATTCGACTTTTCCAAAGTTTCAAACGTCTCTAAAGAGCGAAAAGATCGAGATTTTTACAAATTTTCCAAAAAAAAAAAATCCGAAAACCCGAAAAGTCAAGCTTTCCAAATTTTTCAAAAATCAATACGCGAATGATGACTTATTAAAATTTTTAAACAGTGAAAGGTCGAAAAAATTGAGTTTGTCAAATTTTGGAAAAAACCTATTTTCATTCTGATTACAAATCCTAATCGTGATCCCACTGAGCACTCAGTGGGAAAATGCGAAACTGCCGGAAACTACCCACATTATCCAAAATGTTTGTCTGTGTTTATTTCACTAAGTGGTTCTCCGTCCCAACTGTGTTTAAAGATCGGCAGGAGACCGATCTTGTTTGAGGGTTTCTATCAATTTTGGTATTCCCTTATCAAGACAGATAATCTGGTGAATTAAACTCTGTTTCGGGTATTTAGGTTATCCTATTATTCCATTCCACAACGAATTACTTGGGTTGCGGTAACACTTGGCCGAGGCAAGATATCTTAGAACTTTCATAACACCGCTAATTACTATACCACATAGTCCATACGTCATGGTATATATTAAACCTAAAACAAGTATATACGCCGTAAGTTCGGCCAGGCCGACTTATGTACCCTCCTCATGGGATTGGCGTGGGAAACTTCTTCTAAACACTGGCCATACCACAATCGACTTATCTTAAGTTGCGGTACGCACTTCCGATGGCAAGTTTCTTTAATACCTCCTAACACCATCTTTTAAATTGTATGTAAGCGCATACGTGGTATATATTAATCAAAAAAGATCGATTCCATAATACGGTATATAATTCAGTTTTGAAAAGAGTTAGACATTAAAATTTTCACAAAATTTTCTATAGAAATAAAAATGTTGAAAAATTTTTTATAGAAAGAAAATTTTGACAAAAATTTCTTTATATTTTGTTTTTTTTTTTTTTTATACAGAAATTAAAATTAAAAAAAAAAATTCTATAGTAAATAAAATATTTGTAGATTCATTTTGGCTCGAGTGGCACCAATGATTATGAACGAATAAAATCTTGAACAAAAATTTTTTTTTTCTATAGAAATAAATTTTTGACAAAAATTTTCTATAGAAATAAAATTCTGACAATGATGAAAATTCTTATATTATGACCGAATAAAATTTTTAAAAAAATTTTCTTCTAGAAATTAAATTTTTTTGACAAAATTTTCTATTAGAAAATAAACATTCTGACAATGATGAAAATTTTATCTATGAAACCCGAATAAAATTTTTAAACCAAAATCTTCGCTCCTTAAGGGGAAATAAAATTTTGGACAAAATTTTCTATAGAATAAAATTTTGGTAGATTTTTTTGGCTTCTAGTGGCAACCTATGATTTCATGAACCGATATGCCGACCAATTTTGTGATTGGACCAATTTTGTATGGTTTGTGTAGCGACCATATACTAACACCCACGTTCCTAATTTGAAAACCCGATCGGATGAATTTTGTTCCTCAAGAGGCCTCGGGAGGTCAAATCTGGCAGAACGTTTTTATATGGGGGCTACTATATAATTATGCACGATTATGGACCATTCTGCCGACGCGTTGTTAAAGATCAAAATTATCTAACACCATGTTCAAAAAATTACAAACCGGATTGCGATGAAATTGCTCTCTTGGATTACTTCGCAGCCCAAATCTAGGGGACGGTTTATATGGGGGCTAATATATAATATGAACCGATGTGGACAATTTTGATGGATTGTTAGAGACCATATACCAACTGATAATGCTACCAAATTTCAGCGCAATCGGATTGAAATTTTCTTTCTCTTTGACTCCGCAACCAAATCTTGGGGATCCGGTTTATTATGGCGCTCTATATTATAATTATGGAACCGATGTGCGACCATTTTTGCATGGTGTTAGCAGCCATATACCAAACCATTACCAAAATTTCAGCCGGATCGGATGAAATCTTGCTTCTCTTTAGGCTCGCAGCCAAAACTCTTGGGGATCGGTTTATATGGGGCTATATATAACTTATGGACCGATGGTGGACCAATTTTTGCATGTATGTTAGAGACTATATACCAACACCATGTACCCAAATTTCAGCCGGATCGGCATTGAAATATTGCCTTCTCTTAGAGGCCTCCACAAGCACCCATCTGAGGGCCCTTTATGGGGCTATACGTGAAAGTGGACCGATGATTGGCCATTTTGCAAATACCATCCGACACCGTACATTCATAACAACTACCTATTACTGCAAGGTTTCAAGTTCGATAGCTTGTTCGTTCGGAAGTTAGGCGTGATTCACGACGGTCCGAGACACGGACGAAACGGAACGAACGGACATGCTTAGATCGACTCAGAATTTCACCGACCCAAGATATTATACTTTATTGGTCTTAGCAGCAATATTTCGATAGTGTTCACAAGGAATTGACAAAAGTTCTATATACCCCCCATCCTATGCATGGAAGGGGATAAAAGGTGACCGATTAAATACGTATATAATTAATTCTAAAGTTTCTATTACGAAATTAAAATTTTGACACATTTTTCTATAGAAGTAAAAATTTGGAAAAAAAAAATTCCTATAAAATAAATTTGAAAAAAATTTTCTATAGAAATAAAATTTTGATAAATTTTCGATAGAAATAAAATTTTGACAAAATTTTCTATAAAAATAAAATTTTTGACAACAATTTTTTATAAAATAGTATTTTACAAAATTTTTCTTATACCAAATTAAATTTGACAAAATTTTCTATAAGAAATAAAAATTTTGCAAAAATTTTCTATAGAAATTAAAATTTTGACAAAATTTTCGTATACGAAACTAAAATTTCACACAAAATTTATTATAGACAATAACATATTTGACAATATTTTCTATAAAACATAAAATTTTTGGTAGAGTTATTTCTTTGGCTTATACCCCCACCTATGGTGGAGGGTATAAAAAATTAATATTTTAGAAAAAATATTTGATAAAAAATTTGTCATTGTTGAGATCTGAACCAGCATTCTTTTTTTTCATAATAATAAAAATCAACTCAGGAAGTAGTTTATCATATTATTATCATGTCACAAATATGACGTCTGTGGATCAGAATGCTAAGGAATTTTATTATGGTGCCAACCAAACCAGGTTCAACCCCAGGAAAAAGTATTTAAAATTGTCACAAATTGGATAATAAGAATATTAGTGTAATAAAAAAATTATACAAATAAAAGCGAAATTTGTAATACTCCGAAAAATTCATGGACGTGTCCTCGATAAAAAGCAACTCACAGAATTTTTACCATATGCCTACTAGATCTCTTCAAAGTCTTATAATTTTTCTCTTAGTGCTTTTTAGATAGTACACCTCTACCACAACCTTAAAATATTTAACTAAACCTATTTTTCTACTTCAATTCATTGGACAAAGACAACTACTCTAAGGATGAAAGCAACACAAAAAAAAAAACAAAACAAATTCTTGAAGAAACTGGAGTGGGTCTCCCATCTCCACTTGAGATAAGCTAGGAAATAGCAATGAAAGTGACACATTTTCATATCTTCCAATATCATCTATGGACAATAGAGCCAAAGGAAATCCCAAAAACATAGACACGCACTTGGTCCGTAGCCAAATAAAAGAATCACCACAGTTACATATGAAGAATTACCACTGAATATGGCTTGAGGAAACTAAGAAAATTACCCTTGTATGCAGATGGGGTTTTAGTGACAAAAATTGGTTAGAGGTGTTGGTATTATGAATAGTTATATTTCATAGCCCTTGTTAGTGTTAGTGTGAGTATGTATTTCTAATATATATGGGAGGGGGGTATGTCAATATATATCCCCAGAGTCCTATTATCAAGGGATTGTCCTTTATGGACATCTATGATCACAATAAAGTCAAAACCCGCAAGGCATACATGATGTCTACGAGGGATGTGTAAAGAGTAAAAAAGAAATAAAATTGGTTGTTCCTCTCCAATTAAGA
>PGFW01005000.1:2215-17840 GCA_003123925.1 Haematobia irritans
TAAAAAAAAAAAACTAACAAACAAAATCATATTTTGCCAAATTTTATTTCTATAGAAAAATTTCTCAAAATTCATTTCAATAGAAATCTTACCAAATTTATTTCTTATAGAAAATTTTGGTAAAATTTTATTTTATAGTAAATTTTTCGCAAAATTTTATTTTCTATAGAAGAAAGATTTTCTAGGCGCTTTCACATTTGGCGTCACATACACGGTTGCCACTCAAGCCAAATATTCTACCAAAATTTGGAGAACATTTTACCAAAAAAACTAACAAAAAATCATATTTTGCAAAATTTTATTTGTACAGAAAATTTTCTCAAATATTATTTCTATAGAAAATTTTGTCAAAATTTATTTCTAGAATTTTGTCAAAAATTTTATTTATAGAAGATTTTGTCAATTTTATTTATATAAGATTTTTGTCAAAATTTATTTCTATAGAAAATTTAGTCAAAATTTATTTATAGAAGATTTTGTCAAAATTTTATTTCTATAGAAAATTTGTGAAATACCTCTTAGTTGGGAATATTTTGCAAAATCGACACAAACATCAATCAATTCAGTGAACTTACAAAACGCAAAGCCAATAGAGCATACGTGGGCGTGGACCAATGGTCGGGAAAAGCGACGAAAATACAGTGAAACTCTCTAAAGGTGGACACTCGTTCGATCGCCTTAAATTTTGTCCACATTTGAGAGGTGTCTACTTATGAGAGGTTAATTTTTAATGTCCACATACAACAACTGTCCACATTTGGGAGTGTCCGGGTTTCAGAAGTGTCCAAGTTGAGAGGTTTCACAGATACGTAAATGAATGGAGAACTAACTCAAGGAGAATAGGACGACCGTCAGGAGGACCGTGGGAATAAATGACCTGGCACTTGAGAGCAGCAGAGTGAGTGTTTTGAGGATGGACTTTGGAACACTACTTTGTTACTGTCCTGCCTTTCTTATGCGAAGAGTTAGTCAATATCGGTGAAGGGGTGATTCGATACCTGCTCCGGGTAGGAAACATCGAATGGAAGTAAATAAGAGACACATAGTACCTGGACTAAAAATAGGGCACGATGGAAAGAAGAGGTTAGAACAACACAAAAAGCCTTGACATACTGGCAAAGCCGACAATCTGAATATTCTTTTCAAGCTAACCAAACGGGAAAATGTCCTAACGACATTATTGAAGCACTAGGCAGACAAAACTGTTTGCCGCAGACCATGTACATTCAACAAGACTCAAGACCACTATGCCACAGTGATAGAATTCTCCAAAATTGTAGATTTTTTTTACTGTTTTGGTAGCTGATGGTAGAATTCTTGATGTTTTGGTAGATTTTACAATCTACCAATCTAGTAGCTCAATTAAGAGGTACTTCATTTTTTTATATAGAATAAGAAAACAAATTTTCAATAGAAAAAATGTTTGGCAAAAACTGTTAGGAATAAATATGTGGCAATATAGCAAATAAATTTTGCAAAATATTTCTATAGGAAATAAAATTTTTGTCAAAATTTTCTATAGATTTAAAATTTTGACAAAATTTTCTATAGAAATAAAATTTTGAAAAATTTTCTATAGAAATAAAATTTTCACAAAATTTTCTATAGAAATAAATTTTTTCAAAATTTTCTATAGAAATAAAATTTTATCAAAATTTTCTATAGAATTAAAATTTTGACAAAATTTTTCTATGGAATAAAATGTGACAAATTTTTTATGAATCAAAAATTTACAAAATTATCTATGAAATAAAATTTGCTAAAATTTCTATAGAAATAAAATTTTGACAAAATTTTCTATAGAAATAAAATTTTGACAAAATTTTCTATAGAAATAAAATTTTGCTCAAATTTTCTATTAGAATAACTTTGACAAAAATTTTCTAAGAAATAAAATATACAAATTTTCTATAGAATAAAAATTTTAAAATTTTCTATAGAATTAAAATTTTTTTATCAAAATTTCTATAGAATAAAATTTTGACAAAATTTTCTATAGAAATAAATTTTTTCACAAAATTTTTTCTTTGACAAAATTTCTACTAGAAATAAAATTTTTCAAAAATTTTTCTATAAAACTCAACTTTTGACAAAATTTTCTACAGAAATAAAATATGCAAAAATTTTCTATAGAAATACAATTTTTCAAAAATTTTCTATAGAATTAAAATGTTATCAAAATTCAATAGAATTTAAAATTTTGACAAATTTTCTATAGAAATAAATTTTCACAAAATTTTTATAGAAATAAATTTTGAACAAATTTTCTACAAGAAATAAAATTTTGCAAAAATTTCTATAGAAATAAAATTTTTTCAAAAATTTCTATTAGAAGTATAAAATTTTAATCAAATTTTTCATTATAATTTCAAAATTGTTGACAAAATTTTCTATGGAAATAATAAAATTTTGACAAATTTTGCCATTAGAAAATAAAACTTTACTAAAAATTAAATATTGAAATAAAATTTGCTAAAATTTTCGTATAGAAATAAACTTTTGACAAAATTTTCTACAGAAATAAAATTTTTCAAAATTTTCTATAGAATCAAAATTTTATCAAAATTTTCTATAGAAATTAAAACTTTTTTTCAAAATTTTCTATAGAATTAAAATTTTGACAAAAATTTTCTATTGGAAACAAAATTTTGACAAATTTTGCTATAGAAATAAAATTTTACAAAAATTATCTATAGAAATAAAATTTGCTAAAAATTTTCTTAGATATAAAACTTTTGACAAATTTTCTACAGAAATAAAAATTTTTGATAAAATTATCTATAGAAATAAAATTTACACAAAATTCTAATAGAATTAAAATTTTGACAAAATTTTCTATGAAATGAAATTATGCAAAAATTTTGTATAGAAATAAAATTTTTTTCAAAAATTTTCTATTAGAATTAAAATTTTGACACAAATTTGCTATGAAATAAAATTGTGACAAAATTTTTTATAGAAATTAAACTTTTTTTCTGACAAAATTTTCTACTGAATATAAAATTTGACAAAATTTTCTATGGAATAAAAAATTCTTAAAATTTTGTTATAGAGAATAAAATTTTACAAAAATTTTCTATAGAAATTAAATTTTTTTAAAAAATTTTCTATTGAAAATAAAATTTTTCAACAATTTTCTATAGAAATAAAATTTTTACAAAAAATATTATTTAGAATAAAATTTTCTATAGAATAAAATTTTATTAAAATTTTCTACAAGAAATTATAAATTTTACAAAAATTTATAGAAAATAAAATTTTAGACAAATTTCCCTATGGAAATGCATTTTCTACAAAAATATGATCAAAGATTTTAAGATTTTTTATATTTGGCTTAGATTTTTTGGAAAGTTCTTCAAATCTTTGGTAGTTTATTCATTTTGCCGAGTGGCAACGTGCTCAGGACAAGGCACGATTCGTCAACCAAGAATTGCTTAAAATGTTTTAATTTCTCGCTTCATTTCAACCGCTCGACGACCACCAAAAAATCTCCTAATGAATTCATTGGATTCCTGCAGGCTTATTCAGAGTAAGGTTGCAGCACTGAAAATATCAAAATGCGATCATCTCAGAACGGCGCTTCGATACTTCGTCCCATTCGAACAAGGGCAACCATTTCGAAGAACTTTAAACTGATTCCTAAAACTGATGGTTATTTCCGACATTTTTTTGCTTTTTGAACAAAAAATGAAAGACACAACAATTGAAAAAAATATAGGGCTCTACTTTGCATTTGTATTATATTATAAGTCACCCTGTTATGTTTTGTCCGTCTGTCTGGTCTGGAGAATGTCTTCTTGAAAACAACGTCTGGGCCAGATTTGTGATCCGTTTTTTTAAAATCCACTGATTCTGTTAATCCGCAACAATTATTCTTGCAATTTAAAAGCAAAGGTCCTTTTTATTGTCTGGGCTGAAAAGTTATTCTTTGTCAAAATTTCGTATCGATTTATATATACAAAAACCTGTACTTTGATTTTAAGAATACAGGGAACTGAGAAAATCTTCAGATTTGTCAAGGGAAGTGACGTGTGTTCTTTTACCAGGATTGTCCATTTGTTTGCACCAGAATTTTTTTCAATGTCATGAGAATTCCTTTTTCCTACAACTTTCAAAGCCTCTAGAGTTAATGGCTCAAAAGAAAAGTTTTCGTGTAGAATTATGATTTTTGCCAAAAAACAGTGAAACCTTCTCAAACTGGAGTTAAAGCACACTGAAATGTGAACAACACCACAAAATTTTTCTGGATTCCAATCACGAATATTAGTTGATTCCAATAATTTTTAATTGAATATGTTCTTCAATCACAGACAAATATAGGTATCAATTAAAAATAATTGTAAATGAAAAGTCAATAATACAATTAATGCCCATAAAAATTAATTGATACTCATTAATTTTGGTTGATTGATTTTGTTTCATTTTAAAATGTTGTTTGAATCAATTTAACATTTTTAATGAATTATTTTTTAAAAACTCAATTAAGATTTAATTGGAAATTGAAATTTTGGTTGGTATTTTTTTCTGGTGTATATTATTCGCAATTTAAAATTAAACTCTCATAAGCGGAACAAAAATGTAGGCGACGCCTGGCTGTCCTTTTCAGAGATTTTTCATTGCTACATGATTCCCGATATTTATTTCACTTCAATCCACGGTGGATCTTTAGTCACAGAAGTTCGCGTATTGTTGAGTAATATTAAAACATTCCTATTTTTTGCCATAGGCATTAGCATTTCTTTACTCAGAGAATATTCGATGTCGTATCACATCTATTTAGTATTTGTTTTTTTCCAACGCCCATGCCTGCAAATTCATAGCACTCACCTTTTGCTACAATTCTACTGCTTAGGCAACCAAGATTTAGTCCTTCAATCTTCTTCTATGAGTGTTGCCTAAACAGTATGTCTATGGTGAAGAATTTTAGAATTTTTTAATTTTCATTTCCGATTCAGTTTGTCCAACACCGAAAAAAACGACGAAACCTACCCACCTCCCTAAATTTGGCAGATTTCGTGAGTTAACCTCCCCTATTCACATTTGCCAGAATTTTAGTTTCTAATACAGCAATGCGATGTAGAATATAAATCACGTTTCCCCTATTTTTTTCTCGGTCTATGTTGATTCTAAGCTTTTCAGGGCGTTTTTTTGCTTTCAAAAAAAAAAAAAAAAAAACAAAAAAAAACATTTTTTTTCTGGCTTTCTTCGCACACATATACACAGGAAAAATTTACCATTCTGGTGTATTGGTTTATTTTGTTGAGATTACAATGCTTTTTTGCTTTTAAGTAATAACAAAGGAAAATTTCAAAAATGCCAAAGGACTTTAAGGTAGGATTCATATTTTTTGTTTGTTTGTTATGCTTCATAAGGATTTTCGGGCATCAACTGATGGGAAGATGAGGGCAGAAGGGAAAAGAAAAGAACGAGTAGCCAACGAACCAAACACCACTGACGCTAATGAAGAGCTGAGAAGAATAAAGCAATATATTAAAAGGTGTTGTGGCACATTCCTAGAACATTGGAAATCATAGGATTTCTTCTTCTTCTTCTCGTTTGCGGGAAGAAAATGTGGTTGGGGGTCAAAACTTGCTATCTTATCTAAGACAAGGCAAGGGAAAATTCCCATTTCTATTCAATTCAGCATAGGCTGTAATTGAAATAACGAAACAAAAACAATTCGGGGTATTAAGAGTTATAAATATTTTATTGCATTATTTCATAAGATTTTTTGCATGCGCTATAAAAAATATGTTTTGCGTAACAAATTCCCAGCCGACAAAAATTTTTATTGCGGACCTTAATAAGAATTCAATAAAATGAAATATAGTAAAGGCAAAATTTAAGGTGTTGGATAGTGAAATCTACTCAATTGTAGAAGCATGGAGGGGAATTAATGGAAAAACATGTAAGATGGAAAAAATGGTTTCAAAGATTATTGAAAATAACTGGAGTTAATAAGAAGTATGTTACGACCGTAATTTCGCGCCAGGCGCCGAATCTTATGTACCCTCCATGGATTGCGTAGGAAATTCTACTGAAGGACTTGTATCCACAATCGAATTACTTGGGTTGTGGGTAACCACTTGGCCGTTTGGCAAACTTCTTAATACCGTCTTGTTAAATTTGTAAGTTAGTCCATACGGGGTATATATTAAGCCAAAAAAGGCATATTAAAACACCTACATAATTCAAGTTCTTTGATCTGTATGAATTTTGGCGTGCGTAAAGAGAGGCAAAAGTCAAATATGGGGCGTCGCGTTCTTAACAATACGAACATATTATAGACCATTTTTTTGTGTGATTAAGTTTTTACCCAAAAAAATTTTAGCAAGATCAAATTGAAATTTGCGCTATCCAAGCCAGAAGTAAAATCTGGTGGCATCGTTTATCTGGGCGCCTATATAGCTTACCATACACTAACCCACGGTTGCCACTGCGGGACAACAATTAAAAATTGCAAGAAAAATATTACCAAAAATCTACCAAAATTGAAAAAAATCTTAATTTTTGAAAAGTTTTGCATCAAATTTTTTTAAGGAAAATGTAATTTTTTATGGAAATGAAAATGCATTTTGTCATAATATTTATAATAATTCTATAAAAAATTTGTCAACATTTATATCCATCTTTAGAGAAAATTCTTGTTTCATAGATTTTTATTAACATTATGAAAATTTTATATAAAATTAAAGTATTCTATGAAAAATTTTGTAAATTCATTTTACTTCTTCAATAGAAAATGTTGTCCAAATGTTATTTCTATAGAAACTTTTTCAAAATTTTATTCTTCATATAGAAAATTTTTCCAAATAATCTAGATTTTATATTCTTTCGAGAAAATTTTGTTAAAATTTATTTCTATAGAAGATCAATTATTTATGTTTCTTATAGAAAATTTTGTCAAAATTTTATTTCATAGAAAATTTTTGTCAAAATTTTATTTTCCATTACGAAAATTATTGTCAACAATATTTATTTCTGTATATGAAATGTTGTCAAAATTTTTTTGACAGCAAATTTGTGTCAAACATTTATTTCCAAGGAGAACATTTTGTTAAAATTTCTGTCATAGAAATTTGTACTTTTTATAGAAAAATTTTGTCAAAATTTATTGCCTATAACATGTTAAAATTTATTCAAAGAAAAATTTTGATAATATTTCTATAAAAATTTTTCAAAATTTTATTCATACCGAAAATTGTGTCAACATTTATATTCCATACGAGAACATTTTGTCAAAATTTTATTTCTATAGAACAATTTTGTCAAACATTTTATTTTCATTAGAAAAGTTTTGTCTTAACCATTAAGCCAATTTATAGAAACTTTATTTTTAGACAAAATTTTTAAAAGTATTACCTAACAGAAAAATTTTGTAAAATTTTATTCGTGAAATGTTTCAATTTTTTTCTATAGAATGCCTAACTTTATTTTTATTAAAATTTAAATTTTATTTCTATAGGAGAATTTTTGTCAAAATTTATTCTATAAGCACTTAGAAAATTATTTTGTCAAAACATTTTAAAAAATTATTTCTAAAATTATTTTTGTCATAAAAATTGCATTACCTTCTCTAGTTGGAGGAGAGATTGTAAATCTCAAACAATTTCAAGATGTCTACATCAAAACAACTTACGTCATTAAGAGATTTTACGACTATTGGCCCCTCTCATGTTAATCACATTTTCGATTAAAGGTGGTATAATTTCTCTTATATTGCTATGACTTCATAATTTTGTTGGCAAATTTACATCTTATTCTCCTAAATTTAATTTTGCTATCAACGACTTTTATCATATCGAGTTTTCGTCGAAAAATTTATACGTTCATTACAAATACATTGTGACAAAGCATTCATAGTTAGAGAAAATTTTGTCAAAACTTTTATTTCTAGTAGAAAATTTTGTCAAAAATTTTATTTCTGTATAGAAAATTTTGTCAAAATTTTATTTCTATAGACAATTTTGTCAAAATTTTATTTTATAGAAAATTTTTGCAAAACTTATTTCCTATAGAACATTTTGTCAAAATCTTTATTTTTTAGAAAATTTTGACAAAATCTATATTCCTACAAACATTTTTGTCAAAATTTTATTTATTTATAGAAAAATTTTGTCAAAATTTTTATTTCTATAGAAACTCTTGTCAAAAATTTTTTTTTATAGAAAACAATTTTGCGTCAAATTTTTATTTCCATTAGAAAATTTGTACAAAATTTATGTCTTCATGAGAACAATTTGTCAAAATTTGTAATTTACTTTACAAAAATTTTAACAATTTATGTTCTGAGAAAATATTTGTCAAAACTTTTAATTTCTAGTAGATAATTTGTTGCAAATTTTATTTCTTAGAAATTTGTCAAAATTTTATTTCATAGAAATTTTTGTTGAAATTTTTACTTCCTACAAAATTTTGTCAAAATTTTTATTTCCTATTAGAAAATTTTTGACAAAATTATTATTTCACTACAGAAAATTTATGTTACAAATTTTATTCTAATAGAAAATTTTGTAAAATTCTGTATTTTCTATAGAAATCTTTTGTCAAAATTATTTAATATTTCATGAGTCTATAAAATTGTGCAACATTTTATTCTCATAGAGAAAAATTTTTCTCAAAAATTTTTATTTCTATGAAAAATTTTGTCACAAATTTGTAGTGTCTATAGAAAATTTTGTAATTGATTCCTAAAAGTGTGTCATTTTATTTTAGTAAAAATTTTGGTCAAAATTTTATTTTTGTAGAAAAAATTTTGTCAAAAAATTATTTCTGTAGAAATTTTGTCAAAATTTAAATTTCTCATAGAAAATTTTGCAAAAATTTTATATTTCTGGTACCAGAAATTTTTGTCAAAATTTTGATTTCCTATAGAAATTTTGCTCAAAAATATTTAATTCATACAAAATTTTTTCAAAAATTGTTATTTCGTCATAGAAAATTTTGTCAAAAATCTTTATTTCATAGAAAATTGTTTGTAAAAATCTTATTTCATAGTTAAAATTTGTTTAAAATTTTATTTCTGTAGAATATTTTGTCAAAAATTTCAATTCTATAGAAAATTTTGACAAACTGTATTTCGTGTTTTTGTTTTTCTATTGTGGTTTGTACTTCAATTCAGTATTTGTTGTTTTGATCTCAGCTTAAAACCATGTGTGTTGACTAAACTACAAGAGTAGCTTAACAACAGAGGAAAGGAATGTTGTCAAATTTATTTGGGCAAAGCCTATAGACTGCCAAGATGGTTGGATGACGCACGTTGCGGAATTTACCACATTTACTCATAGCATCCTCTACTTGCAGCCAAATAACCTATCAACATTATCACGAATAATATTGTGTCAACATTGTATTTCTATAGAACATTTTTTATACCACACCATTAGGATGGGGGGTATATTAACTTTGTCACTCTCTTTTTAACACATTCGAAATATTGCTCTAAGAACCCATAAAGTATATATATTCTGTGTCGGATGGTGAAATTCTGAGTCAGATCTGAGCATGTCCCGTCCGTCCGTCGTCCGTCCGTCTTGTTTTGCAAATTACGCTAAACTTCGAACGAAACAAGTTATCGACTTGAAAACTTGGCACAAGTAGTTTGTTATTGATGTAGGTTCGGATGGTATTGCAAATGGGCCATATCGGTTCCACTTTTACGGTATTAGCCCGCCATATAAACGAAACCCGAAATTAGGCTTGCTGAGGGCTCTAAGAGAAGCATAATTTCATCCGATCCGGTTTGGAATTTTGCGGTTACATGGTGTAGTATATGGTCTCGTAACAACCACGCCAAAAAATTGGTCCACATCGGTCCATAATTATATATAAGCCCCATATAAACCGATCCCCCCGATTTGGCTTTGCGAGGCCTCTAAGAGAAGCAAATTATCATCCGATCCGGCCTGAAAATTGGTACATGTGTTTAGTATATGGTCTCTAAAACCATGTAAAATTGGTCCACATCGGTCCATAATTATTATATTAGCCCCTATATAAACCGATCTCCGATTTTGGCTTTGCGAGGCCTCTAAGAGCAAGCAAAATTTCATCGATCCGGCTGAAATTTGGTTGACGTGATGTTAGTATATCCGTCCTAACAACCATGCAAAAATTGGTCCACATCGGTTCATAATTATTATAGCCCCCATATTAAACGATCACCAGATTTGACCTCCGGAACCCCTTGGAAGACCAAAATTTCATTCTGATTCAGTTGAAATTTGTACGCTGGTTGTTAATATATGGACCCAAACTTCCCATGGCAAAAATTGGTCGATATCGCCGTCCATAATTATTTATAGGCCCCATATAAAACGATCCCGATTTGACCCCCAACAGCCCCTTGGAAGGCAAAAATTTTCCCATTCGAGTTGGACATTTGGTTACGTGATGTTGGTATATGGTATTCCAACACCATTGCACAGGATTGGCTTCATATCAGTCCATTAATTATATATAGCTCCCATTATAAACCGATCCCAGATTTGACCTCCAGGTGTCTTTTTGGAGAAGCAAAATTCATCCGATCTGCTTGAAATTTCGGTACGTTGGTTGGTAGTATATGATATTTAACAACCATGCGCAAAAATGGTCCATATTCAGTCCAATAATCGTGCATAGCCCATTAAAAACCTGATCCCGAGATTTTGTTTTTGGAACCTCTTGTTAGGATGCAAATTTAATCCGAGTGGTGAAAATTTTCCGGCTACAATTGTGCTAGTATATAGTTCATTAACAACCATTGCCTAACTAGCGTCGCATCATCAGTCTATAGTGTATATTACTGGCCCTTTTCAGGATAAATCGCATCCCCTAATCACAACAAAAACGGTCCCATATTCAAGTTCATACTTGTATATAGCCCCATATAAGTCGACCCCGCAATTATTTCAATTCAGGCTCTCTACGCTTAACAAAAAGTCCACTATCGATTCGTATTATTTGCTAGACTTAAACTATACATTAACCTTTCTTTGTCTAATATATACCATGTATGGACTAAATCACAATTTTTAGGAAACGATGGTAAGAAGTTTTAAGATACCACATCCCAGTAATTCGATTGTGGATGATAGTCTTTCGTAGAAGTTTCTACGCAATCCATGGCGTGTGTGGGTACATAAGATTCGGCCACTGGCCGAAGCTTGCGGCCTTATATACTTGTTTAGGTTTAGGTTTAGGTTAGCGTTTCGCCAATTGTTTTGGGCTGATTACAATGAAACTGAATAGTTTAAGTGAGCCTGATACATCGGGCTGCCACCTAAACCTAAACGCTAAACCTATGGCAAATTCATTGTCCGAAAATTTAGGTTGCATACTCTTGTCATATTTTAGATCAATATTTTTTTTGCAGTCTGAGGCTTAAACTATTAACTCACTGCAATATGAAACTCATCTTTTCAGATTATTCAATAATTCTGTTGAAGAATTTACCTGAAATAAAAGAAAAGAAAAAAACAGATTAGCAACAAATCTATAGAACATTCAAATTAAGATATCTAAAAAAGTAGATTTTCTATCTATTGCATGAAATTGGAGGTTATCCTTCGAGCAACAAAAAGAAAGCTTCTAGTGATAACAGGGGGGAATGCTTCAAAAAAAAAAAAAAACAAAACAACACGAAACAACAAAAAATTTGGTTTGGTTCCCCAACATGTGATCCGGAAGTAGCAACAATTAGTAGTATCTCCAAAATATGTCATCCGTCTGGACAGTAATGAACTTGCCATATAAAGGAAGTTACTTCTATAGAAAATTTTTTCAAAATTTTAGTTCTATAGAAAATTTTTGTCAAAATTTTAGTTTCTATAGAAAGATTTTGTCAAAGAGCTTTTAGTTCTATTAGAATTTTTTGTCAACATTTCACTTCCATAGAAATTTTTTGTCAACTATTTTATTTCTACAGAAAATTTGTTCAAACCATTTTATCAACATTTTATTTCTATAGAAAATTGCTCTTCAAAAATTTTATTTCTATAGGAAAATTTGTCAAAATTTTCTATGTCTATAGAAGATTTTCGTAAAAATTTTTTTTCTATAGAATTTTCTTTTGTTAAATTTATAGTTTTTTAAAAATGTTTGCGTCAACATTTTATTTCTTTAAAAATTTTTGTCAACATTTCATTTCTATTAGAATTTTTTTGTCAACATTTTATTTCGTATAGAAAATTTTTGTAAAAATTTTGCAAGATTTTATTTCTATAGAATTTTTTGTCAACATTCATTTCCATTACAATTTTTTGTCAACATTTTATCAACAATTATCTATAGAAAATTGTCTCAAAATTTTATTTTCTAAATATTTACATTAAATATTGCTCAAAATTTTATTTCTATCTAGAAAATATTGTCAAAATTTTTATTTCTGTAGAAAATTATTTTTCGTCAACATTTGATTTTTCTAATCGGAAATGTTTTTCGTGAAAATTTTATTTCTTATAGAAAATTTTTGTGAAAATTTTATTTCTATAGAAAATTATTGTCCAAAATTTATTTGCTTGTTAGAAATTTTTTGGCAAATTTTACTTCTATAGAAAATGTTTGTCAAAATCTTTATTTTCTATAGAAATTTTTGTAAGAATTTTAGTTCTATTATAAAATTTTTGTAAAATTTTAGTTCTATAGAAATTTTTGTCCAATTTTATTTCATATAGGAAAATATTGTCAAAATTTTATTTCTGCCAGGAAATTTTTGCAAAATTTTATTTCTGCCAGAAAATTTTTGTCAAAATTATTATGCCCTTATTAGCAAAAATTTTGTCCAATTTTTATTTTCTATAGAAAATTATAAGCAGAAATTTTATTTCGATGCAGAAAATTTTTGTCAAAATTTTATTTCTATAGAAATTTTTTGTCAACATTTATTCAAACATTTAATTTCTATAGAAAATTTTTGTCAAAAAATTTAATTTTCTATAGAATATTTTTTGTCAAAATTTATTTCTATAGAAGCTTTTAATTCAAATTTTATTTCTATAGAAAATTTTAGTCAAAATTTTTATTTTTATAGAAGAAAAATTTTGTTCCAAATTTATTTTTAAGACGAAAATTTTGTCCAAATTTTATTTTTATAGAGAAAATTTTTGTCAAAAATTTTACTTCTATAGAAATTTTGTTCTAAATTTTATTTCTATAGAATTTTGTTCCAAAAATTTTAATTTGTATTGACAATTTTTGTCAAAAGTTTCATTTTTTGTATATAAATATAATTTTCACTACATTTCCCAAAGTTTTTCGGCCCAACGAAGAATTCCTATTCGTTTTTGGAAAAAAAAAAATTGCACTTATATAGCCCCAGAGGGTAAAGTTTAAATCGGTTCATATTTAGATATAGCTCCCATACATACTATCCACAGAGGCCAAAAATGTTACTCCGATTTCAGTGAAATTTTTTACAGGCACTAGTAAAAATCAGAAACATTCCAAACTATGCAATGCGCCAAAATCGGCTTCTCATATGTATCTTACGCCCGATGTTAAAATTTCATATGACCACCGATGGCCAATTTTTCATTCCGATTTGGAAATTTGAACTGAGAGTTAGAGTTAACATTTTAGCAAAGTGTGTTAAAATAGATTTAAATATTCCCATATATTTTTACAAACATTGTATTTAGTCTCAGGGCATTTGCCAATTTGAAGTTTATTTAAATATTGAAATTTTGCAAAAAAAAAGCAAACAAAAAACAACGTTCGCAACACTCGTTTTTCATTTTTTTATTTATTTTTTTTGTCGGTCACATCGCCCTTCTTTGATACACCTGATTTAACAATTATCACAAACAAAGCCCATTTGTTTGTATTCTAAAAATACCCATACTAAGATTCTGCTAACAAGACTTTTTCCTACCTCGAAAAAGAAAAACCAAAAAATTGTTCAGCTTCATTTAAAAACTTCATATAAAAGTTTCATGAAGAAAACATTGTCACAAAAAAAAAACAAACGGAAAATGGATGACTAAAGAGCGATGAGAATGAGTTAAAAAAAAAACACAGGCAACGACAAGAGGCTATAGGTACAACATGAAAAATGGCCGCATGCCTGAGAATTATCAACGGTTTTTGGGATTCGCTTGAAGTAGCAGATAAAGTCAATTATAGCTTGTGACCAAAATATTTTGACAGATTACAGAGGCAAATAAAAACAACAGCAACAACGACAGGAAAACACATAGAACAAAAGTATTGTAAAGAACCCTCGCAAAAACAAAACAAACCCAAGTCGGCAATTTTCACAGCAATGGGCATAAAAAAAGGCCAAGCAATTTAAATGGTTGCCATTAGAACAAAAATAACAATCAGGATAAACGGTGACACCGACAAAGGTTAATAAGGTAAGCAGAGCTTGCTACCAACAAACCACTACCACCACCAATGACTACCACTACCAGTGAGTTATATAAACTAAAATACGGGTATTGGCACGCGAAGATATGGATGTTATCCTCCTAATGGCTGGGGATCGTAAAACCGCAGCGTAAGCCATTTACAATTGAAACACTTCTCGAACATAGTTTAATACATTAAGATATGAATTACATTAAACATTATATTATGAGGATTAGGTGGTAGAAAAGGGAGAAAAGAGAGAGAGTTAGCACGGGAATTAGATGTGCCAACTATCAGGGTTTGCCATTTTGGTCCAAATTGTCCAAACACATTATTAATTTTTAAAATTTGGTTCGATTGTCGGGACCAAAAGTAATTTGGTTGGTTTTGGCCCATTTTTCAAATCGGTAATTTTTTTCAAAATTTTATGACAGAAAAAAAGTATTTGGCAAATTTTTCTGTAGAAATAAAATTGTTTACCAAATAAAAAAGTTTTCTAAATAGAAATAATTTTTAAAACTTTTCTATAGAAATAAAAAATTTTTGCCAACAATTTTGGTACAGAAATAAATATTAAACAAGTATATTATGCCGCAAGTTCGGCGCAGGCCGAATCTTATGTTCCTCTACCATGGGATTAGCCGTAGAAACCTTCTAGAAACTTGAAAGGACTGTCATCCACCATCGAATTACGTCGGGTTGCTGGTATCTTAAATTTGTTTTCTAAATTGGAGTTAGCCCATTACGTGAATATATTTAGACAAAAAAGTTATGTGTAGGTAAGTCTACAAATAATTACGGAAAATATTATTGAACTTAGTGTCAGTAGTTTGATATGAAGTTATTTTCGACATGAATTGGAATAGGGTGCGTATGATAAACCAAAATTAAATTTGAGAAAAGGGGAGTGTATGAGTATCTTCCCAAGACAATACTAGAAATCATACGCCCCAATGGACTAAGAGAACTTATACGCAACCTTTAACTCCGAGAAAAGAGTGGGGAACTACATGCAGAGTGGCCATAGTCGGTAGAAATCTACTATAAATGGTAGATTGTTTATTTGGCATTGGTAGAATCCTTGATGTTTTGGTAGATTTTACAAACTCCCTCTCCAACTAAGAGAGGTAATGCAATTTTCTATGTATAAGAATAAAATTTTGAAAATATTTTTTTCACAAAAGTTTGTACAGAAATAAAATGTTGACAAAGTGTTTCTATAGAAATAAAATTTTGACAAAATTTCCTATAGAAATAAAATTTTGACAAAATTTTCAATAAAAATAAAAGTTTA
>PGFW01005000.1:53539-64837 GCA_003123925.1 Haematobia irritans
TTAGGTGGCAGCCCGATGTATCAGGCCTCACTTAAACTATTCTGTTCATTGTAATACCGAAACATTGCGAACGCTTTAACCTAACTAAACCTAAAAAATTTTCTAATAGAAATACAATGTTGACACCAATTTATTCTGATAATTGCTTGATAGTTTTGCTTGCATAGTAGAGATGCTGATGAGTAATTGTGGTAATTCCGAAACGTGCGTCATCAACCAATCTTGCAGTCTATAGGCTTTGCCAAATAAATTTGACAACATTTCTTTTCTCTGTTGGTTAAGCCTACTCTTGTGTTTAGTCACACAATGGCTTTAAAGCTGAGATCAAAAAACAAAATATAATAGGCAAACCACATAAAAAACAAAACACGAAATACAAATTTTGTCAAACATTTTCTATAGAATTGGAAATTTTGACAAATTCATTCTACGAAATAAAATTTTGACAAAACTTTTCGTACTAGTAATAAAATTTTGAACAAAATTTTCTTAGCACAATAAAAATTTTACAAAATTTCCTTATAGTAAAATTTCAAAACTTAATAGTTTGAAAATTTTGACAAAATATTTCTATAGAAATAAAATTTTGACAAAATTTCTTAGAATCATAATTTGTCAAAATTGTTTATAAATTAATTTGACAAAATATTCTATCAGCAATAAATTTTGACAAAAATTTTCTATAGAAATAAAATTTTGACAAAATTTTCTATAGAAATAAAATTTTGACAAAATTTTCTATAGACATAAAATTTTGACAAAAGTTTTCTATAAGAATAAAATTTGACAAAAATTTCTAATAAAATTTGCAAAATTTTCTATAGAAATAAAATTTTGACAAAAATTTTCTAAAATATTAATATTTTTCAAAATTTCTATAGAAATAAAATTTTGACAAAATTTTCTATAGAAATAAAATTTTGACAAAATTTTCTATAGAAATAAAATTTTGACAAAATTTTCTATAGAAATAAAAATTTTGACAAAATTTTCTATTAGAATAAAATTTTGACAAAATTTTCTATAGAAATAAAATGCTTGACAAAATTTTCTCTTAGAATATAATTTGACAAATTTTTTGTAGAATTAAAATTTTGACAAAATTTTCTATAGAAATACAATTTGACAAAATTTTCTATAGAAATAAAATTTTGACAAAATTTTCTATAGAAATAAAATTTGACAAAATTTTCTATAGAAAAAAAATTTTGACAAAATTTTCTATAAAAATAAAATTTTGACAAAAGTTTTCTAGGAAATAGTTTTGTGAAAATTTCTATAAAAATAAAATTTTGACAAAATTTCTATAGAATAAAATTTTTTAGAAAATTTTCTATAGAAATAAATTTGACAAAATTTTCAAGGAATAAAATTTGACAAAATTTTCTCTAGGAAATAAATGTTGACAAATTCTTCGTATAAAAAAATTTTGACAAAATTTTCTATTAGAATAAAATTTTGACAAAATTTTCTCAAAGATAAATTTGACAAATTTCATAGAAAATAAATTTTGACAAAATTTTCTATAGAATAAATTTGACAAAATTTTTACTAAGAATTTGAAAAATTTTGACAAAATTTCTTATAAGAATTGAAATTTTTGACGACAATTTTTGTAGCAATTGAAAATTTTGACAACATTTTTCCATAGAAATAAAATTTTAACAAAAATTTTCTATAGAAATTAAAATTTTGCAAAATTTTCTATAGAAATAAATATGTTGACAAAATTTCTCTATAGAAATAAAATTTTGAAAAAGTTTTCTATAGAAATAAAATTGATAAAATTTTGACAAAATTTTCTGTAGGAATTTAATTTTGTCAAAATTTTCTATAGAATTTTAATGTTAACAAAACTTTCTATAGAAATAAAATGTTGACAAAATTTTCTATAGAAATAAAATTTTGACAAAATGTTCTCTATAACTATAATGTTGACACAATTTTCTGTAGAATTAAAATGTTGACAACATTTTCTATAGAAATACAATTTTGACAAGATTGTTTGACTTAGAAATAAAAATTTTGACAAAATTTATCTATAGAAATACAATTTTAACAAAATGTTCTCTTGGAATATAATGTTGATACAATTTTCTGTTCAATTAAAATTTTGACAAAATTTTCTATAGAAATACAAAATTTTGACAAGATTTTCGATAGAAATAAAATTTTGACAAAATTTTCTATAGAAATAAAATTTTGACAAAATTTTCTATAGAAATAAAATTTTGATAAACTTTTCTATAGAAATACAATTTTAACAAAATTTTCTCCTTGAATTATAATGTTTGACACAATTTTCTGGGTAAATTAAAATTTTGATAAAGAGTTTCTATAGAAATTAAAATTTTGATAAAAGTTTCTATAGAAATAAAATTTTGACAACATTTTCTATTGAAATAAAATGTTTACAAAATTTTCTATAGAAATAAAATTTTTATAAAATTTTCTGTAGAAATAAAATTTTGACAAAATTTTCTCTAGAAATATAATGTTGACACAATTATTTGTAGAATTTAAATTTTGACAAAATTTTCTATAAAAAATACATTTTCTACAAAAATTTGATGCAAAAATTTCAATTAAGATTTTTTCAATTTGGTAGATTTTTGGTAATATTTTCTTCAAATTTTAATCTTGTCCCGAGTGGCAACCGTAGTTAGTGTATGGTAGCTATATAGCGCCCAGATAAACCGATCCCCAGATTTTACTTCCTCTTGGATACGCAAATTTCATTTGATCTTGCTAAAATTTGGTACTAATCACACAAAAAATGGTCTATATATGTTCGTAATTGTATAAACCGACCCCCATATTTGACTTTTGCCTCTCTTTTACCACGCCAAAATTCATACAGATCAAGAACTGAATTATGTAGGTTTTTAATATGCCTTTTTTGCTTAATATATACCCCGTATGGACTAACTTACAATTTACAAGACGGTATTAAGAAGTTTGCCAACGGCCAGTGTTACCACAACCCAAGTAATTCGATTGTGGATGACAGTCTTCAGTAGAAGTTTCTACGCAATCCATGGGGAGGGTACATAAGATTCGGCCTGGCCGAAATTACGGTCGTACATACTTCTTTTAACTCCAGTTATTTTTCATAATCTTTGAAACCATTTTTTCTATCTTACATGTTTTTCCTTATTCCTCCATGCTTCTACAATTGAGTAGATTTCACTTCCAACACCTTAAACATTTTGCTTTACTATATTTCATTTTATTGAATTCTTATTAAGTCCGCAATAAAATTTTTGTCCTGGGATTGTAGCAAAACATATTTTTTATACCATCAAAAAATCTTATGAAATATGCAATAAAATATTTATAACTCTTAATACCCCGAATTGTTTTTGTTTCGTTATTTCAATTACAGCCTATGCTGAATGAATAGAAAATGGAATTTTCCCTTGCCTTGTCTTAGATAAGATAGCAAGTTTTGACCCCCAACCACATTTTCTTCCCGCAAACGAGAAGAAGAAGAAGAAATCCTATGATTTCCATGTTCTAGGAATGTGCCACAACACCTTTTAATATTTGCTTTCTTCTCACTCTTCATTACGTCAGTGGTTTGGTTCGTTGCCTACTTGTTCTTCTTTTTCTTCTGCCTCATCTTCCCATCAGTGATCCCGAAATCCTATGAAGCATAACAAACAAACAAAAAATATGAATCCTACCTTAAGTCCTTTGGCATTTTTGAAATTTTTCTTGTTATTACTTAAAGCCAAAAAACAGCATTGGTAGCTCAACAAAATAAACCAACACCAGAATGGTAAATTTTTCTGTGTATATGTGTGTGCGAAGAAAGCCAGAAAAAAATGTTTTTTTTTTTTTTTGAAAGCAACAAAAACCCCTGAAAAGCTTAGAATCAACATAGGACCGAGAAAAAAATAGGGGAAACGTGGATTTATATTCTAAATCGCATTTGCTGTATAGAAAACCAAAATTCCCTGCACAATGAGTGAAAGGTTAGGGCGGTTACTCCATCGAATCTCCACAATCTAGGGAGGTGGGTAGTTCGTCTGCCCGTTTTTGTTCAGGGTGATTGGATCAAACTGAATCGGAAAAATGAAATTCAAAATTTCTCTCACATAGCATTCATATGCTTCTAGCCACACTCATAAGAAGAAGAATTAGAAAGCGCTAAAATCTTGTGCCTAGACAGTAGAATCTGTAGCCAAGGTGAGGTGCGTATGAATTTGCACAATGGGGTTGGAAAAACAAAACGAAAAATAACCTAAATGATAGTGATAGACGATCGAATACTTTCTCGAGTGAAAGAACATGCGCTATGCTAATGGCAAAATAGGAATGTTCTTTTAATACTTACCAAACAATACGCGAACTTCTGTAAATTCATTGTCCGAATATTTAGGTTGCATACTCTTTCATATTAGATCAATATTTTTTCAGTCTGAGACTTAAACTATAACTCATGCAATATGAAACTCACTTTTCAGATTATTCAATAATTTGTTGAAGATTTACCTGAAAATAAAAGAAAAAGAAAAAAACAGATTAGAACAAATCTGTAGAACATTCAATTAAGATATCTAAATAAGTAGATTTTCTATCTATTGCATGAAATTGTGAGGTTATCCTTCGATCAAAAAAACAACGCTTCTAGTGAAAAGTGGGAATNGTTTCTTCAAATTTGGTAGTTTATATTTGGCCCGAGTGACAACCGTGCTCAGGACTAAGGCACGATTTGTCAACCAAGAATGGCTTAAAATGTAATTTCCTCGCTTCATTTCAACCGCTCGATGACCACCAAAATCTCCGAATTGGAATCCATTGGATTCCTGCAGCATATTTCAGAGTAAGGTTGATACTGAAAATATCAAAATGCCGATCATCTCCGGAAGGCGCCTCGATACTTCGTCCAATTCGAACCAAGGGCAACCATTTCGAACAACTCTAAACTAATTCTAAAAACTGATGTTATTTCCGACATTTTTGATTCAAAATTTTCTTAAAAAATTTTTATGGGAAATTTTTTCTATGGAAATAAAGTCTTGACAAAATTTTCTATAGCCAATAAAATTTTGACAAATTTTACTATGGAAATAACATTTTGACAAATTTCTATAGAAAATAACATCTTTGACAAAATTTTCTTATAGTAATAAATTTTTTGGACAAAAATTTCTATAGCTAATTAAAATATTGACAAAATTTGTCTATAGTTATTATAAAATATTTTGACAAAATTTTCTTATAGTAATAAAAATATTTGAGCAAAATTTTTAATTAGCAATAAAATTTGACAAAATTTTCTATAGCTAATAAAATTTGACAAATTTTCTTATAGTAATAAAATTTTTGACAAAATTTTTTTATAGCAATAAAATTTTGACAAAAATTTTCATAACATATAAAATTTTTACAAAATTTTTTCTATAGAAATAAAATTTTTGCAAAATTTTCTATAGAAATAAATTTGACAAAATTTTCTATAGCAATAAAATTTTACAAATTTTCTATAGAAATAAATTTTTTGGCAAAATTTTGTAGTAATTAAAATTTTTGACAAAATTTTCTATAAGTAAATAAAATTTGACAGAATTTTCTATAGATCTAAATATTGACAAATTTCTATCAGCAATATAAATTTTGACAAAATTTTCTATAGAATAACATCATCCGTGTACAAAATTTTCTATTGAAATCTAAAATTTTGGTAGATATTTTTTTATTTTTTTTATTTTTATTTTTTGATCATTTTGGCATGGTTTTAGCGGCCATATACTAGCGCAATTGCCTACCAAATTTCACCACGTACCAAGTTTCAACCGGATCGGTATGAATTTTGCCTTCTCAAAGAAGCACGGAGGTAATCTGGGGATCGGTTTAAATGGGGTTTATATTAAGATCGTTATGACCAATCCTGGCAGCTGTTGTTAGAGACCATATTCATACACATACGTTACCACATCTTTAAATGGGATCTGGTGTGAAAACTTTGCTCTTTTCAAGGGGGCTACGGAGTGTCAAATCTTAGGTTATCGCGATTTATAATAGGTTCTATATATAATTATAGACCGATCATGGACAATTTTCCTGCATGCTGGTTGTTAGAGACATATACTAAACCACCACGTACCACAATGTCACCGGAATCGGTCATGCAATTTTGCTCCTTCCAAGGGCTCCGCAATACAGATCTTGTGCGGATCGCCGTTTATATTGGGTATATATAATTATGGACCGATGCTGAAACCATATTTTTGCCTAATTGTTACAGATCATAATACTAACACCATGCCTACCAAATTTTCATCCGGTTCGGCATGAATTTGCTTTTTATAGAGAGGCTCCCGCAAACCAAATTTTCTAACCATCCCCCCCCCCCCCCCCCCCGAATTATTTATTCGACAAATTTTTTGTAAAAAAAAAATTGGCAAAAGTTTTCTTTAACATAAAATTTGGACAAAATTTTCCATAGAAATAAAGTTTTTGATAACGTTTTAAAGAAATAAAATTTTGATAAAATTTTCTATAGAAAAAAAATTTGACAAAATTTTCTATAAAAATAAAATTTTGGCCAAAATTTTCATTAGATATAAAATTTTGCAATAATATTCCATAGAAAAAAATATTTGACAAAATTTTCGACAAAAATAAAATTTTTCAAAAATTTTCTATAGAAACAAAATTGGGAAAAATTTTTTATAAAAATAAAATTTGACCAAAGTTTTCTTATTAACTAAAATTTGGACAAATATTTCTATAGAAATGAAATTAAAAAAAATCCATAGAAAAAAAAATTAACAAAATTTTCTATAGAAATAAAATTTTAACAAAATTTTCTATAGAAATAAAATTTTGACAAAATTTTCTATAAAAAATAAAATTTTGACAAAATTTTCTATAAGAAATAATTTTGACATAATTTTTCTATACACATAAAATTTTGCAATAATATTCCGTAAGAAAAAAATTGACAAAATTTCTATAGAAATAAAATTTTTCAAAATTATCTATAGAAACAAAATTTGGACAAAATTTTTTATAAAACTAAAAATTTGGAGAATAGAAATAAAATTTTGACAAAATTTTGAAACATTTTTGTAAAAATAAGAATTTGGACAAAATTTTTCTATTAAAATAAAATATTGACAGTTGTTTTATAGAAACAAAATTTTGACAAAATTTTCTATAGAAACAAAATTTGGACAATTAAAAAAAAAAATTTACAAAGTTTTCTATTAACATAAAATTGAACATGAAATTAAAAAAATCCAAATTGAATTAAATTCTTACAAACAATTTTGTTTGTTATAGAAATATAAATATTTTGACAAATTATTCTATAGAAATTAAATTTTTGACAAAAATTTCTATAGATATTGAAAATTATATAGAAAAAAATTTAACAATGTATTATGCTACTTATGGACTTGTTCTCTTCGAATTCGTATTGGTGGAGATCTAGAGACGTTTCTCTTTTCATATCTCTCTCGGAGCATATTCGCAATGGGTATGTGGTAAATGTAAAGGAATAAAGTGAGTAACCAACAAGGACGATGAATACCGAAAGCTATTTGTTTATATATTTCCCATGCAAAACTTACATTATTGAAACAGGTTTGAGTGATCATATTCTTTCTCTGCGTGTATTAATAAATATGACAATAATGACTTACAATATATTATATTACTCTTGGTCTTTTCTCTTGAATTTTTATTGTAGGAGAACTTTATTGTATATGCGTTACTCTTTATACAAAACTCTCTGTGGAACTTATTCGCAGGGTCTTGGGGTAAAGCGAGAAGAGAAAGAGAGGGAAGAGGGTTCAATGAAAATCAATTGCCTTGATTTCGAATTAATGTAGTTTTACAAGTTGACTGATATGTTCCCGGTCTGACACATAGATGGCGTCGCAAGTATTAAATGCATATTATTTTTATATAGTACCAACCTTCAAATGATTCGTGTCAAAATTAGCGAAGTCAATTAGTTTGTGAGATAGAGCGTCTTTTGTGAAGCAACTTTTGTTATTGTGAAAAAAATGGAAAAAAAGAATTTCGTGTTGATAAAATACTGTTTTCTGGAAGGGAAAAATACGGTGGAAGCAAAAACTTGGCTTGATAATAGAGTTTCCGTACTCTGCCCAGGAAAATCAACAATAATTGATTGGTATGCAAATTCAAGCGTCGTGAATTGAGACCGAGGATGGTGAAGCAGGTGGGCGCGAAAGAGGTGGTTACCGACGGAAACATCAAAAAATCCACAAAAATGATTTTGAATGACCGTAAAAATTGAAGTTGATAGAGATAGAGAGGCCTTAAAATATCAAAGGAACGTGTTGGTCATATCATTCATCAATATTTGGATATGCGGAATCTCTGTGGATGCCGCTCGAGCTCACATTTGACAAAAACAACAAACGTGTTGATGATTCTGAGCGGGTGTTTGCAGCTGTTAACTCGAATACACCCGAGTTTTTCCGTCGATATGTGACAATGGATGAAACATGGCTCCATCACTACACTCCTGAGTCCAATCGACAGTCGGCTGAGTGGACAGCGACCGGTGAACCGTCTACGAAGCGTGGAAAGACTCAAAATTCCGCTGGCAAAGTAATGGCCTCTGTTTTTGGGATGCGCATGGAATAATTTTTATCGATTATCTTGAGAGGGGAAAAACCATCAACAGTGACTATTATATGGCGTTATTGGAGCGTTTGAAGGTCTCGAGATCGCGGAAACGGCCCCATATGAAGAAGAAACAAAGTCAATATACGGCCGTAAATGTCGGCCAGCCCGAAGCTTAAATGTACCCTATCTATGGATTGGCGTTCAGAAACTCTTCTTAAACATGCATCCAGAATCGAAATTATTACTTAGTGTTCGGTAGCTTGCCGATGGAAGGTATCTTAAGAACCTCTAAACCAATCTTCTAAGATTGGTATGTAGTCCCGATAAGTGGTATATTTAATCAAAAAGATCCATCCCAATACGTCATATAATTTAAGTTTGGACAACAGTAGACATAAAATTGTTTGGAAAAAATTTATCTACTGCAGAAATAAAGATTTTCACAAATTTTCTATAGAAAGTAAAGAATTTTTGGACAGAAAATATTTCTATAGTAAGGAAAATTTTGACAAAATTTCTACAGAACAAAATTTTAACAAAATTTTCTATGAAATGTAATTTTTTTGACAAAATATGATTTCTTATAGAAATAAATCCTTGGTAGAATTGATTTTTGGCTCGAGTGGCAAACCGATGATTGAGTGAAACCGATATGACCAAGTTTTGTGTGATTGGACCAATTTGGTATGGTTGTTTAGCGACCATATTACTAACACACGTTCCTAATTTGAACCGGATCGCCGAAGAATATTTGACTCCTCAAGAGGCTCCGAGAGGTCAAATCTGGAGAACGTTTTTCTATGGGGGCTTTAATTATATAATTTATGGACGATATGGACAATCTCTGCACGGTTGTATAAAACATATACTAACACCAATGTCTCCAAATTTACAACCACCGGAATTTGGTATGAAATTTGCTTCTCTTGGAGACTTCGCAAGCCAAAAATCTGGGAGATCGCCGTTTATATTTGGGGGCATATATAATTATTGAACCGATGGCTGGACCAAATTTTTGCATGTTGTTAGAGACCATTATACCAATATCATCTACCAAAATATACAGGCCGGATCGGTATGAAATTTTGCTTCTCTTTGAGGTCCCGCAAACCCAAATCTGGGGATCGGTTTATATGGCGTATAATAATATATGCGACCGATGTGAACCAATTTTTTTGCAATGGTTGTTAAGAGATACATATACCAATACCATGTACCAAATTTTCAAGCCGATCGGATGCAATTTGCTTCTCTTCGAGGTACTTCGCAAGCCAAAATTTGGAAGATCGGTTTATATGGGTTTATATATTAATTCATGGATCCGATGGGACCAATTTTGGATGCGTTTGTTAGAGAAAAAAAAAAACCCATTACCAACATCAATCAGTACCCAAATTTTCAGCCGGATCAGGATTGAAATTTATGCTTTTCTTTGAGGCTCCGCAAGCGCCAATCTGCGGCTGATCGGTTTATTATAGGGGCTATAATATAATTATGGCCAGATGTGACCAATTTTTCATGATTGTTAGAGACCATCTTATACCAATACCATGTACCAAATTTCAGCCGGCATCGCGATGAAATATGCTCATCTCTTTAGAGGGCTCCACAAGCCAAATCTGTGGATCGGTTTTTTAAATGGGGGCATACTATATAAATTATGGACCGATGTGAACCAATTTCTTGCACGGATTGTTAGAGACCATATTACCCACAGCCATGCCTACCAAATTTCACCGCGATCGGATGCAAATTTGCTTCTATTTTGGGCTCGCAAGGCCATAAATCTGCAGATCGGTTTATATGGGGTCTATAAAATATAATTATTGGACCGATGTGGACCAATTTTTTGCACGGTTTGTTAGAGATCATATAGCCAAACAGCCAATATACCAAAATTTCAGCCTGATCGGAATGAAATATGTCTTCTGTTAGATGGCCTCCACAAGCCAAATCTGAGCGTCCCTATTTATATGGGGGCTATACGTAAAGTGAAATCCTGACTATTGCGCCCATTTATCAATTACCATCGACCTACATCGATAACACACTACTTAATGTGCCAAGTTTCAGTCGACTAACTTGTTTCGTTCGGAAAGTTAGCCGTGATTTCAAACAGACGACGAAACGGACGGACGGACATTGCTTAGCATCGACTCAGAAGTTTACCACGAACCAGAATATATATTACTTTATGGGTCTTAGGAGATTATTTCGATGTGTTACATACGGAAATGACAAAGTTAATATACCCCATCCTATGATGCGAGGGATAAAAATGCTTGTCCACCAAGACAACGCACCGTGCACAAGTCATTGAAACGGAGGGCACAACAATCCATGAATTGGGCAGTTCGAATTGCTTCCCCACCCACCGTTTATTAAATCCAGATCTGGCCCCCAGCGACTTTTTCTTGTTCTAAGACCTCAACAAGGCATACTCGCAGCCCGGAAAAAATTTGGCTGCAATGAAGAGGTAATCGCCAAACTTGTGACCTACTTTTTGAGGACAAAACGAAGGAGCTACTACCAAAATGGTATTTTTTTTTCCAAAAAATTGGAAAGGTCTTTATAATCGTATTGTATCGCTCTTGAAGGGAACTATGTTGAATATAAAAACGAATTTTGACAAAAAAATGTGTTTATCTTTGTTAGCGGGGACTTATCAGATCAACACTGTTATTGTAT
>PGFW01005010.1:0-18430 GCA_003123925.1 Haematobia irritans
AGAGAGTAGATGACATTCAATGAATTCGTGGGAACTCCGTCTCCACGTACATTTTTTTCCAATCCGTCCGTTTCTCCTGACTATTCCATATCAATCAGTCTCCCCGTCCGGCTACTGCTTGTCGGTTCTTCCCGTATTTTTGGTTTATGTTCCTTTTGCTTTTCCCTTGCGGGGTAATCGTGGGCTTAACGAATTGTTTCCTGTCTTTCCTCCGTAATTCCATGCGTTAATTTTAGCTACCGCGTCCGTCCCATCCGTATGTCCCTTCATTCCGTTCGTCTCCCTGACTATCCTCACGCAAGTACCTCCGCTTCGCTACTGCTCCGTCGCATTCCGTATTTTTTGTCTGTGAATCTTAACTTTCGTTTACATTCGTCAAAGTTCGTGCGTTTAAAAAAAAAGTTCTTGATGGCGAATAATGATATGGGTATTGCAATTTTTGAAATAAAAAATTCTTTATTCACGATCCTTAGTACACCCGTTAATCCGCAACATCGGTCCGTCTCTCCGTATGTTCTTCCAATCCAAATCTTTCCTAAATCAAGTGTGTATGTCCGTCCTTCCCGCATTGGCTGTGTTCTTCTTCCAGTTCCTGGAATAATGGGCATTGTGCACATAAAAACCCGTCCTTTAATTGTCCGGCCCGTCGTCCTCCCTTGCAATCCCATCTGGATTTTCACTGCATATATCTAATTCTTTCAGTTAACTAGATTTTATTACTTTAGCATTCTTTAAATCGCTTTAATATTCTAAGATTACTTTATAGCTATAATTAATCATTGTTCTTTTAAACTTTGGGCTAAATATTTGTGGTCCAAACGATTCACACGAATTTTTTTTCGTACTTTCCAAAATTGTCTGAATTCATGACGATATTTTTTGTTTATAAAATTATTTTCCAAATCACATAAATTTTTCTCCACCACCAAAAGAAAAATGAAAACATTTTGACACACTTCCGCATCTATGGGGCGTATGAAGCTAATACAGCCGTAATTTCAATGGGAGAAGTTTAACCAAAAATAAATGTTACTTTTTTTGAGGTATTTGTATTCCCTTTTTCTAAACTAACGTGAAAAATAAAATTAAAATATTTTCCAGAGGATTTACGATTCATGGGCATCCAAGAGAATGCATTAACGAAAATTTGTAGTAATGTAGGTGATAAGGAGGAAAAACCCGAAATAAAGAAAGGTGGCAAAATGTGAACAATATGATTTACCTACTCCATATTGTTCTCTCTTTCTCTCTAGGCTTCTGGCACTTATGCGCAGGTATTTTTTTTTTGGGACATTTTTATTTAATAAACGAAAGCCTTAGGAGGCATATCAACCTTCTTTGCTTATTTCTTAGGAATAAGAAAGACAATTATGCCAACATTCATGAGAATTTTTTGTTTTTTATTAGTTATTTTGCCATGCAACCGGCTTGACAGGTTGGCTGGTGGGCTGTTTTAGCTAATGCTAGGTTGTTGAAAACGTGTCCCTCAGTTTCCATATTCCCGGTGGCCGGGGACTTGGAGAAAAAAACATGCGTGTCATTCACCTGAAATGATAATGTCATGTAATATTTCATGTTAGGTTTCGCAATTTTGTTGTGTGTGTGTTTGTTTTCCCTTTCGTTTTGTCGGTGGGGCATGAAACATGACAAGGCGCTGGGGAAACTGGAATATGATCTGTTAAATATGTGATGCTGTTTTCCAGTAAATTTATTATCAATCCTGGAAACAACAGTGTCAGTGAAAAGTGAGGATACCTAGGCAACTATAAAATAAATGGTTGAGGGATTTTAATGAAGGAAGGAGTGGCATTGGGTCAGTAAACAAACGTAAAAAATGATGGTTACTTAGCATATCTTGTTTTATGCATAGGCCCGCAATTTTGGCATTTTGAATACATTTCTTAATTTCCGTTTCCGGTAAAATTTCAATTTTCACATAAATAAACAGAGTTTTTGTCTTCGATTTTGTTTTTGTTTGTTTTATTATTTTATATGGTCGAATTAATTTATTATATTAAAATGAAAATAAATATCAACAGGTCTCTAAGGGGCCACTGCCTCGCTCTGTAATTCGCTTCACCCAGGGACACAATCACAGCCACAGAATATAAGCAAAAAACGAAAATAAGCTCATAATAGCTTTATGTCCTTGTTTTCCCTCCGCAGGTCGAAATGAATAGAGGTACGCTTTTCCATTAAGAATAGAAAGAGCTAATGAGCCATTAGAGCCACTTTTAATGTTGATCTAAGAGTTTTGTTTTTTTACATTTTTGTGCCATCCATTTTTTCAAATCTTGTGCCAACTTTTTATTTTAATTCTAATTGTATCCCAATGAATCAAGGATAAATGTAGAAATTCGTTCTATTAGCCAGAAGCTATATGAAGGATATACAGATAATTAAGTACCAAGGATTATCGAAAATGAAAAATAGCTTATTACGAAACACTAAGCTCCGATAAAAAATGAAAACTTTTACCGGACGTCTACGTGCTTTAATTGGAAAAATTTTCCCTCTTTGAGCTAATGACATTTTTTGTGCACTTTTATATTGGCCCGTACTTATAGAAATTCGTATCTATTAGGGCCGAACTATATGAGGTTTTTAATAGCAGACCAGGATTATCGAATACGAAAAAAAGCTGAATTAGCGAGTACGAAGCACGAGCCCGATAAAAAAAATGAAAGAACTTTGACGGACGTACTGCCGTGGCTTTTAATGAAATTATTCTCTCACTTTGAGCTATGGGTAATTTTTGGTACCAACTTTTACATTGGCTAAATGTTATATCTTTTTACATTTTTATGCAACATTTTTAATAATATTGTGCGCACTTTTTATTATAACTCTTATTGTTTCTTAGCTAAAGCAAAGGATAAATATCTGAAATTACCTGTTCCATTCAGCCGACCTATCGAGATTATACAGGCACTATGTGTCAGGAATTAATTCGAATTGAAAAATGCCTTTATACTAGCACAATGCCAGACGAGGACGAATATTTTTGCCAGGGAATAACAAAGAGTAGACGCATGATAGACTTATCTGGTATACTGATTGCAAATTTACCACCTTTTTCGATGCATGATATTTTTGTGTCCACTTTTTTAATGTTGGTCCACAAAAATTGGATCTTTTACATTTTATGACACCTTTTTTCATCTGTTGCATTTTTTTTATATATTTTTTTTTTTGGATAAGTTTTCAACCCTATTCCCTTTATGAAGTACGGATATGATCGGTTGTCTTATAAATTTTTTTTTTTGGCGTTCATCAACTAAAATTTATGATCAGCTTTTCGATAGTTTTCAGTGAAGGCCTGAAAACATGCAAGAATTTTTTATATGGTAAACTAATGTAATTCCTAATGAACTATAAAATTATGAGTGATTTTCAATAATACCAGAGATCAAATAATTTTTTAGGTAAAATAAGATCTAAATTTTGGAAAAAGTATTGGGTGAGCAAATTATAATGCGGATCTTGACGATAAATGCCGTAACTTCGGGATATACAGTGTGGCTGATATGTTTTGCAATAAGTTTCAGGTTATTTCTAAATGTCTTCTGACAGCTAATAGATTTCTTCCATTGAAAACTTATTTTATTGTTCTCACGTGTACAAAAAGAAAATGTTTGCTGAAAATTACGGATAAATTTGACTTTCAAAATACCTCAGACTGGCAATATATAGGTGCGTAATATGTAATGGCAAACAAAGCCAAAGCCCCATATAAACATATATTTGTTTTCATTTTGCCACTCGAGCCCAAAATAATCTTCCAAAATTTGGAAAATTTGTTACCAAAAATCTACCAAACAAAAAATCTTAATAAAAAAAAATATTTCTATAGAAGAATTTCCCAAAATGTTATTTCAATAGAATTTTTTTTTTCAATTTTATCTCTATAAAATATTTTGTCAAAATTTTATTTCAATAGAAAAATTTTTAACACTTTTATTTCCATAGAACGTTTTGTCAAAATTTTATTTCTATAGAAAATTTTGTCACAATTTTATTTCTATGGAAAATTTTGTCAAAATTTTATTTCTGTGGAAAATTTTGTTAAAATTTTCTTCTATAAAAAATTTTGTCAAAATTTGTATTTCTATAGAAATTTGTCAAATTGTATTTCTATAGAAAATTTGTCAAAATTTGTATTTCTATAGAAAAATTTTATGTCAATAATTTTATTTTCTATAAGAAAATTTTGTCAAAATTTTATTTTTGTAAGAAAATTTTTGTCAAAATTTTATTTCTATAGAAAAAATTTTGTCAAAATTTTATTTGCTATATGAAAATTTTGTCAAAAAAAAATTTTAATTTCTATTAGAAAATTTTGTCAAAATTCTATTTTTTATAGTAAAATTTTGTTAAAATTTTATTTCTATAAGAAAAATTTTGTTAAAATTTTTGTAAAAAATTTTTCTTAATATAGAAAATTTTGTTCAAATTTTAATTTTTCTAAGAAATTTTTGTGAAAACTTTTATTTATAGTAAAATTTTGTTAAAATTTCAGTTCTTTAGAAATTTTAATCAAGAATTTTATTTCTATAGAAAATTTTGTCAAAATTTTATTTCTATAGAAAATTTTGTCAAAATTTTATTTCTATGGAAAATTTTGTTAAAATTTTCTTCTACAGAAAATTTTGTAAAAATTTTCTTCTATAAAAAATTTTGTCAAAATTTGTATTGCTATAGAAAATTTTGTCAAAATTTGTATTTCTATAGAAAATTTTTTGTCAAAATTTGTATTTCTATTGAAAATTTTTGTCAAAATTTTATTCTATAGAAAATTTGTAAAATTTTATTTCTATAGAAAATTTGTCAAAATTTTATTTCTATGGAAAAGTTTTGTTAACAATTTTCTTCTATAGAAAATTTTGTCATAAATTTTATTTCTATAGAAAATTTATGTCAATATTATTTTTATAGTAAATTTTGTCAGAATTTTAATTTTTCTAGATAAATTTGTCAAAAAATTTTATTTTATAGAAATTTTTTGCAAATTTTGTTTTCTATAAAAAAATTTTTTGTCAAAATTTTATTCTGTAGAAAATTTGTTAAAATTGTATCTTTAGAAATTTTGTCAAAAATTTTATTTCTATAGAATATATTTTGTCAAAATTTCATTCTATAGAAGAATTTTTATCAAAATTTTATTTTTCTGAAAATTTTGTTCAAAACTTTTATTTTTCTAGAAAAATTTTGTCAAATTTTAAATTTAAATTTAATTTCTAATAGAAAATTTGTCAAAATTTATGTTCTATAGAAATTTGTAAAAATTCTAATTTTTATAAGGTAAAATTTTGTTAAAATTTATTTCTGTAAAATTTTATCAAAATTTTGTAAATTTTTCTTCTATAAGAAAATTTTGTCATAATTTTAATTATATTTTCTAGAAAATTTTTTGTCAAAAATTTTAATTTTTATAGTAAATTTTGTTAATTTCAAAGTTCTTTAGAACATTTTATCAAAATTTTAATTTCTATAGAAAATTTTGTCAAATTTTATTTCTATAAGAAAATTTTGTCAAAATTTATTTCTATAGAAAATTTTAGTCAAAAAATTATTTTTTTTATTCTTATGGAAAATTTTTGTCAAAATTTTATTTTTAATAGTAAATTTTGTCAAAATTTACTTTTTCTAGATAATGTTGTCAAAAATTTTATTTTTATAGAAAATTTTGCAAATTTTGTTTTCTATAAAAAATTTTGTCAAAATTTTATTTCTATAGAAAGTTTTGTTAAAATTGTATTCTTTAGAATATTTTGTCAAAAATTTTATTTCTATAGAACAATTTTGTCAAAATTTCATTTCTATAGAAAAATTTTGTAAAAATTTTTCATTTCTATAGAAAAATTTTGTCAAAATTTTATTTTTCTTGAAATTTGTCAGGAAACTTTTATTTTTACTGAAAATTTTGTCAAAATTTTATTTTTGTAGAAAATTTGTCAAAATTTTATTTCTATAGAAAATTTTGTCAAAATTTTATTTCTATAGAAAGTGTTGTCAAAATTTTATTTCTATAGAAAATTTTGTCAAAATTTTATTTCTATAGAAAATTTTGTCAAATTTTATTTCCTATAGAAAAATTTTTTGTCAAAAAATTCCTATTTTTATAGTAAATTTTGGTTAAAATTTATTTCTGTAGAAAATTTTGTCAAAATTTTAGTTTTTCTAGAAAATTTGTCAAAATTTTAATTTTTATAGTGAAATTTTGTTAAATTTCAGTGCTTATAGAACATTTTATCAAAATTTTATTTCTATAAAAATTTTGTCAAAAATTTTTGATTTCTATAGAAATTTGTCAAAATTTTATTTCTATAGAAAATTTTTGTCAAAATTTTATTTCTATGGAAAATTTTGTAAAAAATTTTATTTTAAGAAAATTTTGTCAAATGTTAATTTCTATTAAAAAAAATTTTGTCAAAATTTTATTTCTATAGAAATTTTGTTAAAATTTTATTTCTAATAGAAAATTTTGTTAAAATTTTATTTCATAGAAAATTTTGTTCAAAAATTCTTATTTGTATAGTAAATTTTGTTTAAAAATTTTTAATTGCTATAGAAAATTTTGGCAAAAAATTTTATTTCTATAGAAAAATTTTGTCAAAAATTCTTTTTTATCAGTAAATTTTGTTAAAATTTTATTTCTAATAGAAAATTTTGCTCAAAAGATTTTTTTCTATGGAAATTTTGTCAAAAATATTTTTTCTATGGAAAGAATTTGCCAAAAATTTTATGAAAATTTTCTTCTAATAGAAAAATTTTTGTGTAAATTTTTATTTTTATAAGAAAATTTTGTTCAAAACATTTTATTTCTATGGAACTTTTTTCAAAATTTTAGTTTTATAGAAAATTAATGTCAAAATTTGATTTTTATAGAAAAATTTTGTAAACATTTTATTTTTCTACAAAATTTTGTCAAAATTTTATTTCTATAGAAAATTTTTTAAAAATTTTTTCTATAGAAGATTTTGTTAAAATTGTATTCTCGTAAAAAATGTTTGTCAAAAATTGTATTTCTGTAGAAAATTTTTGTTAAAAAAATTTGTATTTCTATAGAAAAATTTGTGCAAACTTTTAATTGCTATAGTATTTTGTTAAAAATTTTTATTTCCCATCGAAAGATTTTTATTCAAAATTTTTATTTCCATAGAAATTTTTTTCAAAAAATTTTATTTTAATAGAAAATTTTGTAAAAATTTATTTTTATCTAATTTTGTTAAATTTTTTTTCTATAGAAAATTTTTGTAAAAATTCTTTTTATAGAAATTTTGTCAAATTTTAGAATCCAGCTTAGAGGTGATTCTGGGTAGATCGGTATATATTTTAATGGGCTCTGAATCAAATATTTCTGGTTAGGACACAATTTTTTTGCGGCACATCAAAAATTTTTATAACCATGAACAACTATATGGTTTAGGGTATTAAAAATATTAAAGGTAAATCAATGTACTCGAAACTAATTAACAATACTGCTCCGCCATTTATCTTGGCCTCCAATGAAAATTTGTCTGTATTTCACACTCATATAAATAATTTGAATAAACTTAAACCATGTCCTAGCCTTTGTGGTTTCATTCTTATCAATGTTCAGGCTGATATGATATCAGGGTGTTAAGGTGTTTCATCTTCCTTTGTTGGTTGTTGTGAGAAAACCCAATTTAATGCCGTCGTCATCCATCATCAAAGGCGAGGTGGTGAACTGTAAGTACGCTGCTGCTGTTGCTGTTGCTATTGCTCGTGTTTGCCATTGTAGGGGCTTTATTATAAAGTTACTTAATTAGATTGCACAGCCATGGTAATGTGTTTGCGTTTGATGATGTCTCCCATAGACTGAGTGCCAAATTATTCTAAATTACAGAGATGAGATCAATATCGTGAAGGAATGGGAAAAATAGGGGAAGAAATATTCGTAGAACATTAATAAAGTGGAGAATTTTGAAGTAGCGCCTTGTTTCTATGCGCCTAGTATTCATAATATTTCATAAGGATTTATGATGAATTGCAAATTGCTGAAGGCATGTGATTTCGAGTACTCTCAGAAAAAAATTACTTGGATACCAAGATTTTAATCTTCACTTAAATTTTTTTTTATAAATTCTTAGCCAAAGTCCTGGCTTCTTTCGGAAATCCTTTTTGATTTCTGTCAAATATTTGCCCAGTGTGACAGTACCGTAAGTATTTGATTTACCTTTAACTATTTTAAATATTTTCATACCCTAAACCACATAGTGGCCAATGTGTAATAACACTGATGTGCAAAAACCCCATACAATATAAAGGAGATAGACGGTACACGGTGACACAAGGACGAATGCATTAATTGAAATAGACATAGTTCTCAATTAAAATTTTTACAAAAGACATTTACAAAATTTTCTTTAGAAATAATATTTTGACAAAATGTTGACAAAATTTTCTATAGAAATAAAATGTTGAAAAAAATTCTATAGAAATGAAATGTTGACAAAATTTTCTATAGAAATAAAATTTTGATAAATTTTCTATAGAAATGAAATGTTGACAATATTTTCTATAGAAATAAAATTTGATAAAATTTTCTATAGAAATGAAATGTTGACAATATTTTCTATAGAAATGAAATGTGACAATATTTTCTATAGAAATGAAATGTTGACAAAATTTTCTATAGAAATAAAATTTTGATCAAGTTTTCTATAGAAATAAAATTTTGATCAAGTTTTCTATAGAAATAAAATTTTGATAAAATTTTCTATAGATATATAATTTTGACAAAATTTTCTATGAAAATAAAAATTTTGACAAATTTTCTATAAAATATTTTGAACAAATTTTATAAAATTTTGAACAAAATTTATATAGAAATAAAATTGTTTGACAAAATTTATACAGAAAATAAAATTTTGACAAAATTTTCTATAGAAATAAAATTTTGACAAAATTTTCTATAGAAATAAAATTTTGACAAAATTTTCTATAGAAATAAAATTTTTACAAAATTTATCATTCAATATATAAATTATTTGACAAAATTTTCTATAAATATAAAATTTTGACAAAATTTTCTATAAATATAAAATTTTGACAAAATTTTCTATAGAAATAAAAATTTAAACAATGTTTTTTAATATAAAATTTAACAAAATTTTCTATAAAAATAATATTTTGACAAAATTTCCTTTAAATATAAAATTTAACAAAATTTTCTATAAAAATAAAATTTTGACAAAATTTCTATATAGAAAAAAATTTGACAAAATTTTCTATAGAAATAATAAATTGTTGACAAAATTTTCTATAAAATAAAATTTTGAACAAAATTTTCTATAGAAATAAAATTTTGACAAAATTTCTAAATAATAAATACAAATTTTTAAAAATATAAAATTTAAGCAATTTTCTATAAAAATAAAATTTCTGAAAATTTTACAAAATTTTCTATAAAATAAAATTTCTTAGAAATAATTTGACAAAATTTTCTTATAAAAATAAATTTTGACAAAATTTTCTATAGAAATAAAAATTTTTGAACAAATATTTTCTATAAACATAAAATTTACAAAATTTTCTATAGAAATAAAATTTTGCAAAATTTTCTATAGCAATAAATTTAACAAAAATTTTCTATAAAATAGAATTTTGCAAATTTTCTATAGAAATAACTTTTGACAAAATTTTCTAAAGAAATGAAATTTTGACAAAATTTACTATAAAAGTAAAATTTTGACAAAATTTTCTATAGATATATAATTTTGACAAAATTTTCTTTAAAATGTAAAATTTAACAAAATTTTCTATAAAAATTAAAGTTTGACAAAATTTTCTATAGGAATAAATTTTTGACAAAAATTTTTATAGAAATAAAATTTTGACAAAATTTTTATATAGAATAAATTTTGACAAATTTTCTATAGAATAATAGATTTAACAAAATTTTTCTTTTAAAATATAAAATTTAACAAAATTTTCTGATAAAAATAAAATTTTGAGAAAATTTTCGATATAGAAATAAAATTTTGACAAAATTTTCTATTAGAAATAAATTTTGACAAAGATTTTTCTATTAGAGATTACATTTATGACAAAAATGTTCTATAAAAAATGTTGACAAGAATTTGAATAAAAAAAATCTACTAAAAACTTACCAAACTTTCTATTAAAATAAAATTTTGTTGTTTTTTTGTTTTTTTTTTTTTGATTCTCAGCTTAAAAACATACATTTGACTAAACAACAAGTGTAGCTTAAGCAACAGAGAAAAGAATGTTTGTCAAATTTATTTGGACAAAGCGCCTATATGACTCTCAGGATGCTTGGATGGGAACGCACGTTTCGGAATTACGCACATTCCTCATCAGCATTCCTGCTACTTGGGCAGCAAAAGCTACTGCAACCAATTATTCAGAATAAATTCAGGCAGTTCAATTTAAAACCCAACCAATGAACCACACTTGAAACCTTTCGAAAAAAGGTTTTATAAAATTATAGCCGGCTTATGCCGAAATAAATTCGTAAGGAACATATGTCTTTTCCTTTGCACACTTCAAATTCATCGATTTGGAGTTTCAGTCGCCCGGGTTTTATTTCGCAGCGTGCTTCTCTCTCTTTCCTTCATTCGTTTTTGTTTATGTTATTGTGTTTTGTTCTTTGAATCTTGTTGGTGTTTTGATCAAAAAAACAACATTTGATTGCTGAGATAAAAAAAAAAAAGCAAACAACAATCAATTAAGTAAGTGCTGCAAGTAGAGGATGCTGATGAGGTATGTGGTTAATTCCGAAAACGTGCCGTCCATCCAAACCATCTTGCAGTCCTATCAGGGCTTTTGACCAAGATAAATTTTGACAACATTCTTTTTCCTCTGTTTGGTTAAGCTACACTTGTGGTCAATGTATGGTTTTAAGCTGAAGATCAAAAAACAACAACAATGATTAAAGAACAACAACCCAACAATAACAAAACAAAACGAATGAAGAAATAAAAAATTTTTTCAAAAAATTCTGTAGAAATAAAGTTTTGATACAAAAATTTTTTCTATATTAAAATAAAAAAATTTAACAAAAATTCTTTAAAACATAAAATTAACAAATTTCTATAGAAATTTAAAATTACAAAACTTGCTATAAAAATATTACGCTAAACTTTCATTAATAAAAAAAATATAACAAAAAAGTTTTCTAAAGAAATTAATAATTTGACAAAATTTACTAAAGAATATAAATTTGATCAAAATGTCTATAGAAATAAATTTAACAAAATGTTCTTTAAAATATAAATTAAACAAAATTTCTAATAAAAACAACATTTTGTCAAAATTTGCTGTAAGAAATAAAATACAATTTTCATGAACATAAATTTCTAAGAAGATTTTTAGCAAAATTTTAATATAATAATTTGCAAAAATTTTCTATAGAAATAAATTAAAAATGAATATGTACAACATTTTCTATAGAATTAGTTTCAACAAATTTTCTAGTATGACAATAAAATTTTGACAACATTTCTCTATAGAAAGTTTGAAAAAATTTTCCTATAAGAAATTAATTTAACAAAGATTTTCCTCTAGAATACGAATTGCTTCTGACAAAATTTTTATGAGAAGTAAAATTTTGACAAAAATTGCTAAAAAGTAAAAATTTGACAAAATTTTCCTTTAAAGTATAAAAACCATTTAACAAATTTTCTAAAAAATACCAATTTAACACAAACTTCTATTAAAATAATCATTTCGACATAATTTGTCTATAAAAATTAATTTTAGTCAAAATTTTCTAATAAAAAATAAAAAATTAACAAATTTTCTTTAAAATATAAAATTTAACAAAATTTTCTATAAATAAAAACTTTTCTATATAATTCTAAATATACTGCAAATTACTAAAATAAAAATTTTGCAAAAACATGGTTATACTATAGAAATAAAATGTTAACAAAATGTTCTTTAAAAAATAAAATTTAAACAAAATTTTCTATAAAAATAACATTTTTCAACATTTTTTGTAGAAATATAAATTGTGACAACAAATTTTCTATAGCAAATAAGAATTTTGACACAAATTTTCTATAAGAAATAAAATTTCACAAAATTTTCTATAGACATAAAATGTTGGCCAAAATTTTTATAGAAATAAAATTTTGACAAAATTTTCTATGGAAATAAAAAATTGACAAAATTTTCTATAGAATAAAATTTTTCACAAAATTTTCTATAGAAATAAAATGTTGACAAAATTTTCTATAGAAATAAAAAAATTTGACAAAATTTTGACACAATTTTCTATAAAATTTGGCAAAATTTTCTATAAAAGTAAAATATTGACAAAACTTTCTATATAAAATAAAATGTTGACATTAATTCATTCTTCGTTCTTCGTTCCTATTCTTCTGTAGTAGTTTTTCAACTGGAAAATTCATTTGGCATTGTTCGTGCTTGCAATCCAACTCTTTAGGCACTTAACATACAAATTATACATTTTAACTAAAGTCCAGATTTTATTCTTCATGCAATTAAAAAACCATAATATATGACGCTACTACTATAGACCTCCAAAGCCTGAAAAGACCATAAAAGTATACACACTAGGAAATAAATTCATGTGTTATGCTGCCCCATATCAAGATTTCACTGTAATAATTGTTGAAAATGTATACGCATAAATTAATTGCGTATCAAACATATGCCACAATAGGCGTATTTTAGTTTCAATTTTATTACTCGAACACGCCAATAATTTTCCGCCATATTGTGCAAACTTTAAAGGTATTTACAAGTGGCGGTGTGGTTAATATAGAACCTATATCAGCAAAGAGAAATGCATGCGAATATGTAAACGCTTGTTTTAGAATTAATCGTAACAATTCATGCTAAAATAACGAAACTGAATTGAAAAATGATTAATGGCATAATTAAAAATTTAGAATACTCCTAGAATAACACTAAATATGGGATAGGGAAATTAATTAGGTAAAAAAAAACAACAAAACAAAAAACGTTTTTGGTATAATGTTAATAGGATAGTCCTTTGAGTTACACCCATAAAATAATAGATTCCTGTGGTAATCATTGTTTTGAAATCAGCATTTCAATCCTCATTTCATATGTAAATTATTTTGGAATTGGAAAATATAGTAATGTAATGGGTTTAAAGCACGAACATTTAGATTTAGATTCCTAGATGAATTTCCAATGTTATTAGTAAATCTATGGTACCATGGTAAGTAATGAGTAATAAATAATAAAAATTAAAAAAATATCAATGCATTACTTTTATGCATTATTTACAACTAACACTTCCAATGATTTAATAGACAACTTTATTTATAGCTCTATAAAATGTCTTTTGTTTTAAAAACTTAAAATAGTCCGATTTTATATATTTAAGTTAGTTATATAATTTTATTTTTAAAGTTATGTTATATCACAACTGAAATAAATTTAGATATACCATAGATGTCTGTATTTATCCTTCTCTTTTAGATAAGAATATTTTATTGCAAAAATGGTTGTGTCAATTTTTTGCTAAACACATGTTAAAAGGCCATATAAGTAAATAATAAATTTTTAATAAAAACATAAAAACATAAGCAATACTTTTAGGCAACGTTTACTTTAGGGGATAAATTTGAAGGGGTATTTTGTATTAATAAACTTATTATAATTTTCAAAATGAATTTTATAAATATTTTGTGACCCATAATAGATATAATTGGAACATGTATTTTGTTCTTAAAAGAAAGCTTTTTTGTGGCTTTGTTTTGTGTATATTTTTGGTGGGGGCCATAAGTAATTATTTTTAAGTATAAAAAGTCACTTTTATTTTTACACCATAATAAAGACCAAATCAACAATTGCCTATTAAAATATAACCTTGAGGCCATCATCCATAATTTATTTTTCATATTATATAAAATTTATGGTGCTGATTCACAAAGTGAACGCAAATATGCATATCATAGAACGCATATTCTTTGTTTTACCATTACTTTGTCTTGTTTGCAACATGCATGTATTGTTTTTTTTCCAACGGAGGTAACAAATATTTCTGTCCCCTGTTTGTAATGACGCCAACATTTGTGAAAATTTCTATTTTCGTTTTTAATATCACGCTGAACATGGTATCCATTAAAATGGAATTTCCCTGTTATCCAGCGATAAAAAGAACAGGAAAGCAAAGGGGCGATCCATAATACCCATACAGCCATTGTCAGCGATGTTGTTGTCTGTAAAGGTGAATAAAAAAGAAATGACCGGAAGCTTGACCGCATTTTTTTTCGGTATTTGGTTTCATTCATCCCAACCGATATATCCATCCATATCTGTCAAGCGTTTGTTCTATTGTGTCTATCGACTATGAAATTTTTATTGAATCACTTAGAGCATCGATAGAGACCAATGATGGTATGGAAAATGACAAGCTGAGAACGAAAATACAGAAAAAAATGGCATTTTAGGCTATAGTACAAAAAAAAATATGCATAGCAATTGGAAATGAAAGAAGAACGAGTATTTTTTGGGGGGAAAAGGAAAACAGCTTATATGATGTTTAATTTAAAAAGAAAAATAATTTTACAAAATAAAAATTTAAAAGAAAATATTTTAATCAAAAATTAAAATTTAAAAAAGAAAAATTATTTTACAAAACATATTGCTGGAAAAAAATACATTGTCATGTGATTGAATATGGAAGACAATATTACCAATATTTTTAAAAATTAAAATCTTAGTTAAATTAAAAGAAACAAATATACAAGTAAAAAAAAATTGATTCTGTTTTTGATTTTTTGACCAACATTCATGGTTTGGAGCCCTTAATTCCTGGCTAAAATTGATTTTACGTAATACTCGAAACAGCTAGAACCGCAGATCGATTTTTTTTTTGTTTTTGGCAAAATAAATATGCAATGACATAACAAATGGCCAACGAAGGGTTATCAGGCTTTTTTTCCAACAGGCTTATTTATTTTCGTCATATACAGTATATAATGTATTTTGGCGTTTAATTCTTCGTATATATACATTCATGTCACAGCATTGTGGATCGCTTTTATTGATTCAAATAGCTGAGAATTTTCCAACACCAATATTGAATTGCCTGACCAGTGTGTTGATGATGATGATGGTTCACTTTTGTGTTTGGGCATTGGCATTTATAAATGGAATATTGACAGAAATAGTATTTCAACATAGGTTTGTCAAGTGGAAAAACTGTAGATGTAAACTTCGGACATAAATTTGGATAGGGTAGTAGAAAGCGATATGCAGTTGGGGTTTTTGCTATAAAAAAAAAAAAATAAACAAACAAATTAATTTTCTTGCCATTATAAAGATTACCAAAAGAAAATTATGGTATTAAATTTTAATGGAGTACACCTTAAATTCTTTTATAAGTAAAGAATTCAGTATCTAGAATTGAAAAATCAAAATCTAATTTGTCTGTGACTAATCAATAATGGAAGTTTTAACAATGACAAGCCTGAAAAGTACATCGGTGAGGTATAAGTAATACCTGAGTAATTCTGCTATTTAAATTCGTATACAACCTAGAGTATTTTTTACTATTAAGTTAAATTCATAAATTATAAAATATTAAGTTTTTTTTTAAATAAGCTTAAGCAATTGATAAAGAACCAACTGTTAAAATTTTTTAATTCATTGTTTATTTCTCTATTAGAAAATGTTAGAGTTGTTAATGTGTGCAGTGTTGGGTATAGTAGAAAGAGTTGTTTTTAGAGGTACCTACGAAATGTCTAGTCTAAGTCCCTCTTTATAAGACATTGAAAATTGAGAATTGAAATGTTTAAATTCATTTGTCATTTAGATATGGCTTCTTGTAATAGGCTTATTAATATCTAAACGATCTGAAAAGTAACATGGTGAAGTAATGAGTAATATCTGAAGTATTTTCCTATTTTTTTTTTAAAAATTAACGTATTAAACAACCCCTAAGAAAGGGGGTTAAAAAAATTTTTGTTATTGAGTATACTAAAAATTCCGATATAATATTTGAACCTCAGACAATTGTTATAGACTAAATTTAACAAATTTGAAATGTGTATGGTTTTTCTCTAAGTGAATATCATGAATTCTATCAATGGTGCGGTTCGAGTATTTAATTTTTTGGTATTTATAAATGTTTTTTTTTTTTTTTTAATTATGAAAATTTATTATTAAAAAAATATTCAGACCTGTCTCACTGAGACATTCAGACCCTCACGAGTTTTTCGAGCCTACTCTGCTCTCCCTGAGTTCTTCCGAGTTCACTGATTTTTTCACATCTTCAATTCTCCCACTAAGTTCTTCGGATCTACAGTTCCACCACTTAAATCAAATCTACACTATCTTCCCTGAGGTCTCCAGGTGTACCGTTCTTCCGCTGAATTTCCGGAATCTGCAGTTCTACCACAGAGATCTTCTGATCTACTGTGAAAAAAACACTTCTCCTATTGAGTCTTTAGGAGGTACAAATTTCTTACCACATAAATTTTTCGAATATGCATTTCCAACCACTGAGATCTTCGGATCTACAGCTCCAACAGCTCCAACAGTCCCTCTCTGAGTTTTTCGAATATAATAGTTTTACCACAGTATTCTTCGTTCCAATCACTGAAGTTTTTTCATATCCCACAGCTCCATAAACGAGTTCTTTCGGATCTAACAGTTTCCCGCACTGAGGTTTCGAATATTACAATTCTCCACTGAGTTTCTTGATCTAAGTAGCACCACTGAAGACCTTAGCATCTATCAGTTCCACCACTGATAACAAGATATGCTTAACCTTGCGTATCAGAGTTGCGTTTACGGGGAGAAAATTCCTTTTAGAAGTTCCTAAATAAGCACTTTCTTATACTAAAAAACGATTTAAATTGTCTGAAATGGAGATTGTGTATGATTTGTCCATCTCAGAGTACATGAGGTGGTATGAGTAAACATAAATAGAATTTGCCTCATTTAAATTAGCGTATACAACCGCATAGTATTTTGTTGAAAGGAATTATGGCTAATTTTAAAATATCTTTAGCTTTTTAGCCCACAACTAAGATTGGCACCTCTTTTAGACGGTATTAGATTATTATGTTGGCAGTAAATATTTTCAATTTATACTACAACACGATTTCAATTGTTCCCCTGAGATAAAAGAAAGATGATTGAACTGTATAAATACATGGGGTGGTATGAGTAAACATAAATAAATTTCTAATTTAAAATTACGTATACAAACCCAAAGTATTTTGTTGTAAGGAGTATTTGTAATTTCGAGATATTCTTACGCTATTGAGAATGATATCACGCTAACATAAAATATAAGCCACAACCTAAATTGCACCTCTTTTTAGAGCGGTATTAAGATTTGTATTAGTGTTGCAGTATATTTCTCAATTTTATACTACAACAACGATTTCAAATTGTTCTGAGATGAAGATGAATTGAACTGTATAAATACATGGGTGATATGAGTAACATAAATAAATTTCTATTAAAATTACGTAGACAAAAATAGGGTATTTTAAATGTAAGGAATATAATGTAATTTCGAGCAAATATCTTAGCTTAAAAGAACTGAATTATCACGCTAAAAAACAAAATAAGCCCACAACTAGATTAGCACACCTCTTTTAGACGGTATTAAGAATTTAATTATGTGTGCATTATATTTCCTACTTTTTTTTATAACATTAAAGAAAAATATTAATTTTATTTATAATGTCTTACACAGGTCTCCACTATCGTCTCTCTTGTGTGATATTTCTTCATTTTTTATGATTATTTTTGGCCAACAAAATATTTCAAAGACCTTGCTGAAGATATTGCCCACAAATATGTCAACTCACCCTTTGTGTGTGCCTTTGAGCTGTAAAATTAATTTCTCAAATAAAATTATATGGAAAAATTCCCCACAAATCCACAATATATTGTTTTTGTTGGCTAATAATCAATTAGCATTGGTTTGGCTCTATTTGTGTTTTGACAATAATGCAAAATTTTCCATTCAATCATCACATGGGGGGGTGGCCACATATAATTATGCAAAAAAAAAAATTAACATAACGCACAAATAAGTTTTTACCGTCCCTTCCCCCTCCAAAAAGGAGGACAAATTAGCATAAGCAAACAAGGGGATGAAAAAATCTGGGCGAGTGTGTGAAATATGAATGTGATATAAATAAAAATTTGCACGTGACCTTATTTTTGTGAATAATATATATCCCATATTGAAATTGGCAAAGTAAAAAATAATTTATTTTTCAATTCGCTCTCTCTCTCTCTCTCCTCCTCTCTCATGTCTCTTCTCATCTCTTTGCAGATATTGCCCTGGGAAATTTTGACTAATGGTCTAGTGCCAAAGCATTTTTGCTAGCATTTGTCTATCAAAAATACAATCAGCCATCATCATCATTATCAGCATTTTGTCATTTGTCGCAACGTGATTCCCTGGCTTCACGCT
>PGFW01005014.1:9681-24545 GCA_003123925.1 Haematobia irritans
TTCAAAGTACCTTGTTTTTATGTTTTTCCTGGAGTTCGAAAAAAAAATAACACAGTTTTGTTCTCATGATTTTAATCTGGGTCCCCCCTCCACATTTCTCAAAACAATTGTTCTATAAATTTCTTAAACATTTGAAATATTAAAACAAAGTCTTCAAGGATTTAATTGTTTTTCTCTATGAAATTGGCAAAGAGTAAGGAGGGTTTCAAGAGTATAATGCAAAAAAAAAAAATTGAAATTCTGCCTACATTTTAATAAAATTCTCAATTCGTTAAGGGTATTCTCTGGCGATTAAATTGGACAAGTGCACTTGTATGACCTGGAGAGAAACTTATCATCATCCAGGTGTGAGGATGAGGGTAATTTGCTTTACATAGAATTAATATAAAAATTACAGTTTTTTCATCTTCACTTGTCAGCAAGGATTTGGGATTTAACAGAGATCAATTATGCATTTCGAAATTCAGGTTAGAGATCATTCAATTCATAAATTTGGATGTGCTGTTATTAAATTTAATTACTTCAATTGAATCTAACTGAAATTCAAGCAGAATTTTGTTTGCGGAAAAATGTTTTCTAAAGACTTTAATTCGAACATTGTACCACTGAAAAGCCAATTTGGCACATTTGGCTAGGAAGAATGCTAAAACCCTTGTTTTGTGGCCGCTATAGTGGTAAATAAACGAAATTGATGATAAACGTTATGGAAACATTTGCTTGATCAACATAAACCATATATGGAAAATTTTTTATTGTCTAAGCTAGCACTTGGATTCTTTACAGAATAATTCCATTCATCGAAACGAGATATTTTTTATTAGTAGAACGGCATTGTTTTCCCCAAAGAGAATGTCGCTTATTCTGCACTTAACTGGTTTACTTGATCAAAGACTTTAATTTAGACACATAATTGCCGGTCCAGCTCAGTTTTGAAGAATGCCATTCATTTCTTTTGCCCTTTCCATGTAGGTTAGGTTAGGTTACGTTATGTGGCATGCCGCCCGAAGTATTCAGCCTCACTTAGGACTATTCAGTCCATTGGATACCACAAATTGGTGAACTTCTCTTCTTATCACTGAGTGCTGCCCGATGCCATGTTAAAGCTCAATGACAAGTGACCTCCTTTTAATTAGCCGGGTCCGAAACGGCGTTCCACATTGCAGTGGAATCACTTTAGAGAAAACTTTGAAACCCTCAGAAATGTCACAGCATTACTTCGAGGTGGGATATCACCGCTGAAATTCCCTTCAGTAAAGAACCTTCCACTTCCTCCAGCCCCCTATTGGGAATGTGTGGGTTAATTCAGGCAGATCTGCGGCTGAAAGTTGAAATATGCAACGTGTACACTTCTTCGTTGAGAACTTGTTTATAGTGAGAGAACTCTTTAGTGTTTGCCAGATTTTTTCTGGCTATTGTCCAAATTTACTGATGTTTTCGCTTCCCAAAAAATCCCAATTTAAATTTAAATTCCTCACAAAAGTCCCCATACATTTTTGATAATTTAAAAAAAAAAAATAAAGCAAAAGGCTCTGCTGTAGAAAATCACTAATTGCCAATCCAGCAAATGGAGACATGAAAATTCGAGATCGGAGTTCCTTGTATTATGAGATGAAATATAAAAACAAAAAATGTGGAAAATTTTCTATGATAGAAAAAATTTATTTTGAAAAATGTTTTATATAAAAATTACAATTCTTGAACAAAATTTTCTATAGAAATAATATTTTACAAATTTTTCTATAGAAATGAAATTTTGACAAAGCTTTTTTACTGCGAAAAAATATTTAATTAAATTTTCTAACAAATAAAACTTTTGACAAAATTTTATCAAAATAAAAGTGGACAAAAACTTCAATAGAAAAAAATTACATAACTTTCTACAGAAAAAAAATTAAAAATTTTCTATCAGAAATACATTTGCAAACATTTTCTATAGAATAAGATTTTGACCACAATTTGCTTTAAAAAATAAAATTTGGACAAATTTTTTTCTATAGAAAAAAAAAAATTTTGAACATTTTTCTATAGAAATAAAATTTTGACACATTTCTTTAAATAAATTTTGACAAAATTTTCTATAGAAATAAATTTTGACAAAATTTCTATAAAAATAAAATTTTGACAAAATTTTCCCATAGAAATAAACTTTGACAAAATTTCTATACAATAATTTTAAACTTTTTCTATTGAAAATAAAATTTTGAAAAACTTTTTCTTATAGAAATAACATTTTGACAAAATTTACTATAGTAATATAATTTTGACAAATTTTTTTATAGATATAAGAGTTTGACAAAATTTTCTGTAGAAACAAAATTTTTGACAAAATTTTCTACAGAAAATACAATTTTGACAAAAATTTCTATAGAAAATAAAATTTGACAAAATTTTCGTATTGAAATAAAATTTGACAAAATTTGCTTAGAAACACAATTTGACAAATTTTTCTATAGATATAAAATTTGACAAATTTTCTATTGAAATAAAATTTTTTAACTTTTTCTATAAAGTTATAAAGTTTTGACAAAATTTTCTATGGAAATAAAATTTTGACAATAATTTTCTATAGAAATAAAATTTTGACAAAATTTTCTATAGAAATAAAATTTGACAAAATTTGCTATAGAAAACCACAATATTGACAATTTTTCTATAAGGTATAAAATTTGACAAAATTTTCGTAGAAATAAAAAATTTTGACAAGCTTTACATGAAAAATATTTCAATTAATTTTCTATAGAAATAAAACTTTGACAAAATTTATAAAAATAAAAGCTTGACAAAACTTTTCTATCGAAAAAAATTACACAACCTTTCTGCAGAAAAAAAATTTAAAAGATTTCTATAGAAATAAAATTTGCGACAGAAATTGCTTTAAAAATAAAATTTTGACAATTTTTTCTATAGAAATAAAATTTGACAAAATTTTCTTATAGAGGATAAAAAATTTGATAAAATTTTCAATAGAATAAATTTTGACAAAAAATTTGCTATAGAAATAAAATTTTGAAAATTTCCATAGGAATAAAAATTTTGGTAAAATTTTCCACTGAAAATAAAATGTTTTTCAAAACTTTCTATTCAGAAATAAGATTTTTGACAAAATTTCTATAAGAATAAAATTTGACAAATTTTCCATAGAATAAAATTTGATACAATTTTTCCATTGAAATAAAATGTTTACAACAAACTTTCTATAAAATAAAATTTGGAATATTTTTTATTAGAATAAATTTTGACAAAATTTCCAGTAGAATAAAATTTTGATACAATTTTTCCATTGAAATAAAATGTTCTACAAAACTTTTCTATAGAAATAAAATTTTGACAAAATTTTTTACTATAGAAATAAAATTTGGACAAATTTCTACAGAAATACAATTTGACAAAATTTTCATAGAAATTAAATTTGATAAAATTTTCTATAGAAATAAAATTTTGACAAAATTTTCTGTAGAGATACAAATTTGACAAAATTTGCTATAGAAATAAAATGTTGACAAAATTTGCTATAGAAATAAAATTTTGACAAAATTTTCTGTAGAAATGAAAAATTTGCAAAATTTTCCATAGAATAAAATTTTGATAAAAATTTCCATTTGAAATGGATATAGAAATTAGATTTTGACAAATTTTCTATAGAAGTATAATTTTGACAAAATTACTATTGAAATAAAATTTTGAAAACTTTTTTCTATAGAAAACAAGTAAAGTCTAAGTCGGGCGGCCGACTATATTTTTAACCCTGCACCACTTTGTAAGATCTAAATTTTCGATACCATATCACATCGTCAAATGTGTTGGGGGGCTATATATTAAAGGTTTTGTCCCTTAAATACATTACATTTAAATATCACTCGATTGGACAGGAATTTGATAGACTTCTACAAAATCTATAGACTCAAAATTTAGATTGGCTAATGCACTTAGGGTGGAACACCAATTTTAGTAAAAAAAATTATGGGAAACATTTAATCTGAAGCAATTTTTAAGGAAACTTCGCAAAAGGTTTATTTATGATTTATTCGCTCGATATATATGTATTAGAAGTTTTAGGAAAATTAGAGTCATTTTTTACAAACTCTTCGACTAAGCTAGTGGCGATGTTTACAAAGGGAAAATGTTGGTCGAAATCAGAAAAACATATTAAAGGGTTGATTTGTTAAGAGCTTGATAACTTTTTTTTTTAAAAAAACGCATAAAATTTGCAAAATTCTCATCGGTTTCTATTTGAAACGTTAGATTGGTCCATGACATTTACTTTTGAAGATTAATTTCATTTAAATCGTTGACGCGGCTGCTTCTGTAGGTGGTCCATCGGAAAGTCCAATTTTGGGCCAACTTTTTTCGAGCATTTTCGGCCGGAATAGCCGATTTTCTTCGGCAAATGTTGTTCAAAAGCTGGGATAGTTGCTGGCTTATTTCTGTTTAGACTTTAGACTTGACGTAAGCCCCACAAAAAATAGTTTTAAAGCGTCAAATCGCATGATCCTTGGTGGCCAAAACTTACGCGGTCCATTTTCTTGAGATGAATTGTTCTCCGAAGTTTTCCCTCAAAATGGCCATAGAATCGCGAGCTGTGTGGCCATGTAGCGCCATCTTGTTTGAAACCACATGTCACCAGATTGGGCGCTACATGCCACACAGCTTCGCGATTCTATTGGGCCATTTTGAGGGAAAACTTCGGAGAACAATTCATCTCAAAGAAATGGGACTCGGTAGTGCCACCAAGATCATGCGATTTGACGCTCTTTAGATCTTATTTGTTGTGGGCTACGTCAGTCTAAAGTCTACAGAAATAGCCAGCCTTTCCAGCTTGGAGACAAAGCATTTTCCGAAGAAATTCGGGCTATTCCGGAATTGCTTCGAAAAGTTGCCCAAAATTGGGGACTTTCCGAATGGGGGACCACCTAAGACGCGCGCGGTCAACATTAAATGAAATTATCTTCAAAAAAGTAAATGTCATGGACAATCTAACGTTTCAAATAAAGAACCGATGAGATTTTGCAAAATTTTATGCGTTTTTTTTTAAAAAAAATTATCAAGCTCTAACAAATCACCCTTTATATGTTTTTCTTGCATTCTCGACCAACATTTTCCTTGAAAATCGCCCTGCTGAGTCGAAGAGTTGTAAAAATGACTCTAATTTTCCTTAACTCTAATTACATATATATCGAGCCGCATAAATCAATAATAAACTTTTGCGAAGTTTCCTTAAAATTGGCTTCAGATTTAAATGTTTCCCATATTTTTTTACTAAAAATTGTGTTCCACCCTAGTGCATTAGCCACTTAAATTTTGAGGTTCTATAGGATTTTAGAAGTCTATCAAATTCTGTCCAAATCGAGTGCATATTTAATTGTATTGTATTAGGGACAAACCTTTATTTATTGCCCCCAAACACATTTGACGGAGTGTGATATGTATCGAAATTAGATCTACAAAGTGGCTGCAGGGTATAATATAGTCGCCCCGCCCGACTTTAATAGACTTTACTTGTTTTCTATAGGAAAAAGTTTTCAAATTTATTTCAATAGTTAAATTTGTCAAAATTATAGCTTTATAGAAAATTTGTCAAAATCTAATTTCTATACTCCATTTCAATGGAAATTTTTATCAAATTTTATTCCTATGGGAAATTTTGTCAAATTTCAGTTTCTACAAGAAATTTTGTCAAAATTTTATTTCTATAGCAAATTTTGTCAACATTTTTATTATTCTATAGCCAAATTTTGTCAAAATTGTTATCTCTAACAGGAAAATTTTGTAAAATTTATTTCTATAGAAAATTTTATTCAAAATTTTATTTCTATAGAAATTTTGTCATAAATTTATTTCTGTAGAAATTTGTCAAAATCCTTTATTTCTATAGAAAAAATTTTGTCAAAATTTATTTCTATCATGAAAGTTTTTAAACATTTTATTTCAATGGAAAAATTGTTATTCAAATTTTATTCTATTGGAAATTTTGTCAAAATTTTATTTTCTATAAGAAAATTATGTCAAAAATTTTATTTCTATAGAAAGTTTGTAACATTATTTCAATGGAAATTGTATCAAAATTTATATTCTATGAAAAATTTTGTCCAAAATTTTATTTCTATAGAAAATTGGTCAAAAGTCTTATTTCTTATAGAAAAGTTTGAAAACATTTTATTTTCAGTGGAAAATTTTACCAAAATTTTATTTCCTATGGAAAATTTTTCAAAATTTTTATTTCTATAGCAATTTGTCAAAATTTTATTCTATTGAAAATTTTATCAAAATTTTTATCTCATCTATCAGAAATTTGTCAAAATTTTATTTCTATAGAAAAAATTGTCAAAATTTTATTTTTTAAAGCAAATTTTGTTCAAATTTTTCTATAGAAATCTTTTTTAAATTTTTTTCTGCAGAAAGTTGTGTAATTTTTTCGATAGAAAGTTTGTCAAGCTTTTATTTTATACAAATTTGTCAAAGTTTTATTTCTATAGAAAATTTAATTAAATATTTTTCATGTAAAAAGCTTTGTCAAAATTTTATTTCTACAGAAAATTTTGTCAATTTTATATCTATAGAAAAATTTGTCAAAATTGTGTTCTTTCTTATAGCAATTTTGTCAAAATTTTATTTCTTTTATAGAAAATTTTGTCAAAATTTTAATTTCTATAGAAAATTTTGTCAAAAATTTATTCCATAGAAAATTTTTTGTCAAAAACTTTATTACTTTATAGAAAAAGTTTTAAAAATTTTATTTCAATAGAAAATTTTGTCAAAATTTTATATCTATAGAAAAATTTGTCAAAATTGTGTTTCTATAGCAAATTTTGTCAAAATTTTATTTTCATAGAAAATTTTGTCAAAATTTTATTTCTATAGAAAATTTTGTCAAAATTGTATTTCTGTAGGAAAATTTTGTCAAATTTTGTTTCTTTACAGAAAATTTTGTCAAACTCTATATTATCTATTAAAAATTTGTCAAATTATATTACTATAGTAAATTTTGTCAAATGTTATTTCTATAGAAAAAGTTTTCAAATTGTATTTTCAATAGAAAATTAAATTTTATTTGTATAGAACAAATTTTTTGGTCCCCCCCAAAAAAAAAAAAAAAGGTTTTATTCTATGGAAAATTTTGTCAATAATTTTATCTTTTATTAGAAAAATTTGTCAAAATTTATTTCTATAGAAATTTTGTCAAATTTTATTTTTAATAGGAAATGTTGTCAAAAATTTTATTCTATAGAAAATGTTTGCAAAATTTTTTTTTTCTATAGAAAAAAATTTGTCCAAATTTTATTTTTAAAGCAAATTTTGTCAAAATCTTATTTCTATAGAAAATGTTTGCAAAATGTTATTTCTATAGAAAATTTTTTAAATTTTTTCTGTTAGAAAGGTTTGTAATTTTTTTCTATTGAAGTTTTGTCAAACTTTTATTTTGATAAAATTTTGTCAAAGTTTTATTTGTATAGAAAATTTAATTAAATATTTTTCCAGTAAAAAGCTTTGTCAAAATTTCATTTCTATAGAAAAATTTGTAAAAATATTATTTCTATAGAAAATTTTGTTCAAATTGTATTTTTATATAATAACATCTTTTCAAATAAATTTTTTTCTATATAGAAAATTTTCCACATTTTGTTTTCTATATTCAATTCATAATACAAGGAACTCCGAATCTCGAATTTTTTTCATGTCTCCAGTTTGCTGGATTGGAATTAGTGATTTTCTAAGCCAGAGCTTTTTGCTTTATTTTTTTTTTTTAATTATCAAAATGTATGGGGACTTTTTGTGAGAATTTAAATTTTAAATTGGGATTTTTGGGAACGAAAACATTCATAATTTGGGGACAAGAGCCAGAAAAATTGCTGGCAACACTGTCGGTCCTCACTATAATCACGTTCTCAAGCGAAGAAGTGTACACGTTGGCATATTTCAACTTTCAGCCGGCAGATCTGCTGAGATTACCCACATTCCAATAGGGGGCTGGAGAAGTTGGAAGTTTCTTTTACATGGAAAGGATTTTCAAGCGGTGATTATCCACCCATAATGCTGGTGACATTTCTGAGGGTTTCAAATGTTTCTCTATAAGTGATTCACTGGCATGTTGGAACGCCGTTCGGGGGACTCGCTATTAAAAGGAGGTCCCTTGTCATTTGGCTTAACATGGAATCGGGCAGCACTCAGTGATAAAGAGAGAAAGTTTCACCAATGTTGGTATCACAATGGACTGAATAGTCTAAGTGAGCCTGTATACTTCGGGCTGCCACCTACCTAATAACCTAACTACATGGAAAGGGGAAAGAAATTGGAATGGCTTCTTTCAACTGGCTGGACCGGGCATTATGTGTCTAAAATTAAAAGTCTTTGGATCAAGTAAACCATTAAGTTGCAGAATAAGCACATTTCTTTGGGCGAAAACATGGCCGTTCTTAATAAAAAATATCTCGTTTCGGATGTAAATGATTATTGTAAAGAATCCAAGTCTAGCTTAGAATCAATAAAAATATTTCCATATATGGTTTATTTGTTGCATCCAAGCCAAATTTTCCATACTTTACATCAATTTCGTTTATTTACCACTATAGCGGCACAAAACAGGGTTTTACATTTTTTTTTTTTCTTTTTTCCTTACCAAATGTGGCCAAATTAGCTTTTCAGTCGGGTACATGTTTCGAATTAAAAAGTCTTTAGATAAATTTTTCCCAAAACAAAATTCTTGCTTGAAATTTCAGTTAGATCAATTTGAAGTAATTAAATGTATAAAGCACATCCAATTATTGATTGAATTGTCTCTACCTGATTTCGAATGCATAAATTGATCTCTGTTTAATCCCAAATTCCTTGCTGAACAAGTGAAGATGAATAACTGGTAATTTTTTTTATTAAATTCTATGTGAAAGCAAATTACCCTCATCCCTTCACACCTGTGATGATGGATAAGTTTCTCCCTCCAGGTCATAACAAGTTGGCAACTTGTCCAATTTATTCGCCAGAGAATACCCTTAAACGTTTGAGAATTTATTAAAATGCTAGCAAGGAATTTTCAATTTTTTTTGCATTATACTCTTGAACCCTCTACTCTTTGCCAATTTCATTAGAGAAAAAACAATATAAATCCTTGAAGGACTTGTTTTAATATTTCAATTTTTAGAAATGTTCTATAGAACAATTGTTTTTGGAATGTGGACGGGGGGACCAGGAATTAAATCATGAGACAAAACTGGTGTTATTTTTTTTTCGAAACTCCAGGAAAAACAAAAAACAAGGACTTTGACAATAACAACAACAAACAAAAATTAGCAGACGACTTCAAATATGATTGATATGAGTATTACTTTAGGGACAATTGATCCTCCTACTGACGACTCCACCAAAGTAATAAACACGAACCCTAAAAGGAAAATGTGTTGTTGTTTATACTTAGCCAACCATTTGTTTTGTAGAATCACAGTTTTGCAGGTAGATGGATGAATGAAATAAAGAGAAAGCAAGGTGTGATGTCTGTGCGAAAAAGAGAGGAGTAATAACGAATCTAAAAGAGATACCTATATATATTCATAGAATTAAGGGGTCCTTTTTATTTTGTACCCTAATCCTGTACTTATTCAGATCCATAAATTCGGCCTACAAAAACAAAAACAGGACAATGGATAGCTGCTGGCTGCTGAGATAGGTGGATGGATAGGTGCATCATGACACACAATGATCTAAACGAAACACCTGGCTTTGCTTAGCTGCCTTGATGTCTAGCTAGTTTGCTGCTAGCTAGATCCCGTGCTTTAGGGAAACGATTATGGCCAATATCATACATACTCATACATTGGTCCGGCTGATAGTGTGTTTAGTGTGTCATAGAAATTTTATTCGATCGTTAAGAGGATTTTCGTAGAAAATCCTTTTACTGGCAGGCGTATAATAAAGTGGCCACACATTTGCCCAGATGAGAAAAACGTAGAAGGCCATTGATCTTAAGAAAGCGGTTATATTTCATCTTGTTTTTGACATTTAAGAGTTATTAATTTTATGGCCTTTCTGGCACTAAGATTTTAATTCATAAATTACACGAAAGGAAAAAAAATGATCATGCGTTAATTGACCAAGAGACAAACTTCGCGTTTACAGTCTGCGCTGAAGCGATTTTTGTCTTTTGATTTAAAGGAAAGCACGCGATCTTGCTTTTTTGTTTTTGGAAGAAATTCACCCTATTAAAAGAATCATTGGTCCATTGTCCTGCCAAAATGGAAAAAGAAAAAACAATTTCTTAAACATAAAATCATAAAAACCAATGAATGGAATACAAGGCATTGAAAAACAAATAAAACGATGAATGATGAAATATTTTCTTTTAATTGTCTTATAATTTCAGTAAAAAAGATTTGATATTAATTCGATTTTCAAAGGATCTTAGAGAAAACCTACTTCTTGTCTCTGTGCTTTAAAAATGTCACCATAAGTAATTTATGTATTATAATTTGGTGACCCTTTTTCTATTGAACTAAAGCATAAAACCAAATATATTTATCAAATAGCGGATTATTTTGGTGGCAAAATATCGACATATGTCTATGGCATTAATCATCACTGGAGTATGTCATTAAAAATATTTCCCAAAAAGGCCAGATGGCTTTTAGCTTACCATCAACTCTCTTTAATTAAATAGCTTTATAGATTCGAAAAAAATTGTTTTTTTTTTCAAGAGGGTTCATGAAATAACAGCCTTCTAAATTGTAAGTTAGTCCATACGTGGTTATATATTGCGACAAAAAAGTATGGGTAAGTCTACAAATAATTACGAACCGATATGGGCTTTTTGAGCCGTAATTTATATGGGGGCTATATATGCAATTTCGAAACCGATTATGGCCAATTTTTGTGTGATGGGGATCGCTTTATCCGAGGACTAGATATATCGGTTATCCTGAGGACTATATATAACAATAGGACCGATATGGACTAGTTAGCATGGTTCAACCAGATCGGATGGATCCAAGAGCTCCGGAGATCAAATCTGGGACCGTTTATATGGGGCTATATATAATATGGACCGATACTGGACCAATTTTGATGTTGTTAGAACCATATACCCAACATTCATGTACTAAATTTCAACAGGATCGGATGGATTTGCTTCTTTAGAGGCCTCCTGCAAAGCCAAATTTTGGGGTCCGTTTATATGGGCGGCTATATATAATTATGAACCGATGAGCGACCAATTTTTGCAATGTTTGTTAAAACCATATTACTAATACAATGGTACCAAATTTCAGCCGGATATAGGATGAAATTTGCTTCATCTTAGACGCTCCACAAGGCTCGGATAGATGAAATTTGCTTTCTCTTAGAGGCTCCACAAGCCAAATCTGGGGATCGGTTATATGGGGGCTATATATAACATGCCGACCGATATGGACAAATTTCTGTATGGTTACAATGATACCAAATTTCAGCCGGATCGGACTGAAAACTTTGATTCTCTAGAGGCTCCGAAAAGCCAAATCGGGGAATCGCGTTTGTATTGGCTGGCTATATATAATTATGGACGATGTTATGGACCATTTTTTCATGGTTTTAGAGACCATTATATAACACGCATGTATGGACCGATGTAGACCAATTTTTTCATGGTTGTTAGAGGACCATATACTAAAACCACCATGCTACCAAATTTCAGCCGGATCGGAATAATAATTTGCTTCTCTTAGAGCTCACAAGCCAAATCTGCGGATCGGTTTGTATGGGGGTTATATAATTAGTGGGACCGATGTGCGAACAATTTTTGCATGGTTGTTAGAGACCAGTATACTAACACCGATGTAGCAAATTTCAGCCGGATCGGATGAAATTGTTCTCTTAGAGGAGTCCTGCAAGCATTTCGGGGTCCGTTTTATTATGGGGCTAATTATAATATAGGACCATGTGACCAATTTTTGCATAGTTGTTAAGGAGACCATATACAACACCATTAGTCCTACGTAGCAAATGTCAGCCGGATACGAGATGAAATTTACTTCTCTTAGAGCGCGTCTGGCAAAGCCAAATTTTGGGTCCGTTTATATGGCGGCTATACGTAAAGCTGGACCGATTGTGGCCCCCATTGTAATACCATCCGACTACATCAATAACAACTACTTGTGCGCAAGTTTCAAATGTCGATTAGCTGTTTGTTTCGTTCGGAAGTCTAGCGTGATTTCAAACAGAGGACGGACATGCTCAGATCGACTTCTGAATTCACCACGACCCAGAATATAGTACTTTATTTGGCGGTCTTAGAGCAATATTTCGATGTGTTACAAACGGAATGAACAAAGTTAATTACCCCCCCCATCCTATCGGTGGAGGATTAAAAAATTAACCTAAATGTAAGAAGAAAATTATTGAGCCGCAAATTCACGGACCATCATTAAACCACTACGTAGTTCATCTTACTATTTTGGTAATGTTTACGGTGAAATTTTCTTTCTTTAGCTTTCATATTGAACTTATCGTGTACGGTATTGAACTTCTCTATCGCGTTTAGTTTATAAAATTTTTGAGGCATTACTTAAAAATGTAAGATTTCATTTAAAGCTGTGGAAAATTTCGATAAAAATACAACTCAAGCAATACATTTCAATAAAAATAAGTTAAAATTTAGCGTATTTTAAACTACGGAAATTTTTTTTTGCCACATGAAAGAAAAGGAACAGTATCATGGGCTTTAGTGATATAAACGAAAGATATTGTTCTTTATTTTCCTATAACAGGCCAATTCCATAATTTAAACATCTTTTGTGACGAACTGTCTTGCCACATTTGTGCCATTTTTAAATATAAACCTTCATAAAGTGTATTTGTGGCTACAGTACATTACAGCATACTGTTCTTGTGCAAAATTTGAAGAGTTATTTTATTTTTTCACGATTTTATATGTATTCATTTCATGGGTTGTCAAAGACTAAAAATGTTGATTTATTCATAACAAATAAATAAATAAAGAATACTCTCCCACACAAATGGACAATAAAATGTGTTTTCCGTGGCAATCCTTTGGTAAATCATTTTTAACAAAAGGTACAAGTACCTGCATTTAAATTTCCTTAAAAAATAAATCTTATTTTCTAATGTTTATATAAAATTTCTCAAATCGCCTTCAGACTGGACACAACAACTTACCTTACGGCTTTTCCTGTACAGATTTAGCAAACATATTTGGAGTTTGAAAAAACCCTAATTCAAGACAAATAGTCATCATCTCCCAATCACTAGCCCAAAAGGCAAACGCATTATGCAGTCGCAACATCACTCCATATTCATATCCATTTGAATTATGAATTGCGGACTATCAACATTTACTCGAAGCAAAATAACTGAAACCGAAACAGACGTCCTTGTTTATTTCACTTTTGCTCAAAAAATGACAACTGGCCTTTAGATTTCCAAATGCAATTAGCTCCAAAAAAAAGGAAGCAAAACACCCAAATGCGCATTAGCTTTATCTGCATTATTATCGCCATGTCATAACAGTGTAAAGAAGCCATTTGGTATGTGTTTTTGTATGATCAACTTACCATTCCTGTCCTATTCTCTGTATTTGGTCAATTTTCTTTCTTTTATTATTGAAATCATAAAGTACTTTACATATGCCTTTCAGGTATGAGTAAAAAAAACAATCCATTCTCAGTTGGCTCCACATAATTGGATATTTTTTTGTGATATTTCGAAATTTACTTCCTATCAATTCAAAGTCATCAGCCATTTTGCAACATTCTAACTATCAGTACAACTAACTGAAATTAATGATCATAAATATTGTTATACAAACACTCAGAAAGGGGACACGAGAGATCACTATACTAGAAAATAAACTTAATCATTTAAAAAGTTTTTACAATTAATTTTTGTATTATTTATTTTTTGCATTGTATTTTATTTATTTTTAATTGAGATATTTTTAAATTATTGTACTAAATTATTAAAACTTCAATTTATTTTCGAAACCCCTCATTATACGTACACACTTTTTGAATTGTGAATTACTTTACCAAATAAATTGGCCTAAAAGTCACATTAGGGGGTGAAAATGTTATATGTTCCTCCCATCTTTAACAAAAATTTATTCTTAAATTTTAGACAAGGAGTCCTCGGTTTAAATGCCTTCTCCAGGTTTTTTTAAGATCATTGGGACTCCACTGGATTTGGATGGGGTTTATAAGGATTCATTTTTAAAAAAACATTAAAATTTATTTCTTTCGGTGTTTGGCCAAATCATTTACACCAGTTCAAGCTGCAAAAGGCCTTAACGGATGGAAAGATTGCAAAACTGACAACATCATAGAAAACTTAATATATCATCTACAGTATGACAATCTAAAATAAAATTGACCAAAAACGAAATTCTAAAAAAATATGGGCAAATTTTCGTATAAAGAAGAAGATTTTGTGGCAAGAATGTGTTCGGTAGGATAGAGAAGTAAAGAGGTTGTTGAGCGAGAAATTTTTTGTATGTAGAGAATTAAACAATAACAACAACAACAAAAAATAGCAGAGGATCAAAATGATTGTATATGAGTATTACTTAGGGACAATTGATCCTCCTACTGACACTACCACCAAAGTAGAAAATCTAGTCGGAGGATACCCATAAAAGGATAAATGTTGTTGTTGTTGTTTTACTAGCCAACCATTGTTTTGTAGAATCACAGTTTGCAGGTAGATGGGATGAATGAAATAAAGAGAAAAGCCAAGGTGTGTGTCTGTGCGAAAAAGAGAGGGTGATAACGAATCTAAAAGAGATAGCCTATATATTCATAGAATTAAGGGTTCCTTTTATTTGTACCCTAATCCTGTACTTATTCAGATCCATAAATTCGCCTACAACAAAAACAGGACAAATGGATAGCTGG
>PGFW01005015.1:3966-18250 GCA_003123925.1 Haematobia irritans
GGTATCTAATAAAAAAATTAGAATTGATAATTTCTCTCATGTTTGTATTACGAACAAGGTGCTAAGAACTAAAATCTCGTGGAAGTTGAGAAGATGTGGGGGAATATTAACAATTGGGCAGAAACCAAATTTGAGCTTCAGGTCGAAAACCTGTGTTGTTAGCACCTTATATTACCTGTTTTTTTCATATTCTTATGATTTAATAAATAATAAATAATCTTAAGCACATATTGTTGGAGAATTTTTTTTAAAGTAATATTTTTTGGGTGCAAAATGCTCAGACTTTTATATGGTCCATATAACATTTGTTTTTTGGAAGGACTTATTGAATTTGGATGCAAAAATACAGAAATTTTGACTTAGACTACCAAACAATTATTTGTTTAGAACCAATATGCTTTCAAACTGATTTATATTGGGAAGAGATCAACAATATAAATTTTGGGCATATCCAAAATATATAGCTTGAGCAAAAATATGTTTGGGGTATATGTTACGAGCGATTTTTTGTGGAGCGTTCCCATTAAAATATGAAAAAACGGAGTTTAAAAGCTAATTAAAAACTTCCTTGAGCGATATACAGCAAACACTTTGGGAGGATATCTTTGGGAGTACTGGCCGTTGACAATTTCCAATTTTTTTTTTTGCTGGTGTTATACTATAATGAGTTGAGTTTTGTTTAGCTGCGAATTACTTTTTTTATGTTAACATCCCGGCAAAAAATTGACACTACACCAATGTTAAGAATTTCTATAAAATGACATAAAAAATTATATTTCATCATATCTGGTTCTATCCAAAGTGCCCAATTTTGAGATCTGATCATGTCTAATAGTTCCATCAATTTTTTTACACGGAATGTAAGATATAGATAAATAATGTCATCTATTGGAAAAAATATTGTATTTATGTTTGGTTCACCAATTTATATGTGTATGTATAAAGCATGGCAAAAGATCCTAATCCTATATGAATTTTGCTAACTGTTTCAATAATGACCCACTCACACCAGTGTTTTTTTGTCCATAAACGCACGAATACATGCTGCCATAAAAGTGAGACCACAAAAATAAAATGATAACATTGGCAATACCACGAAATATTAATAAAAAAAAACTAAACTATATTGCCATAAAAGACCAGACCACAAGGATATGTGAATACTGGCCTCACATAGAAGAAAACAGCTAAGAGCATATTTCTCCATATGACAGACATGAACAAATCATTAAAATAAACGCATTTTATTAGAATGCCTTGATAGGCAGAAAAAAAGCGGCAAAATACGTCATCATACTTGGATTTTATAATGGAGGAGGATACTGTCAAATCATATATAGCTCCCTCACGGACAACAGCAATGGTGACTAAAATCATTCAGATGTTTTTCTTTTTTTTTTTGGTTTTTCAATTTTCTTTCTTTAATAAAAATTGATGGTCGTTTAAGAAAATTAATTTTTTTGTTTATGCAAAAATTGTCCCACCCAGTCGTTCCATAATTATAGTATAGCCCCCGATGATATAACCGATCCCCAGATTTGGCCTCTGCGGGAGGTGCGCAATAGAGAAACAAATTTCAATGATACCGAACCGCTGAAATTTGTACATGATAATTGTTATATGGTCGCTCTAATTATACCATGCACAAAATTGTCACAGTCCGGTCCATTAATGTATGATATACCCCCATTATAACCGATCCCGAAAGAATTTGTGCTTCCGGAGCCTCGAAAGAAGAAGCAAAGTTGCAAGTCCAGAAGTTCGAGGCTCGAAACATTTGGTAACATTGAATGTTGGTATATCGTGGTCTCTAACAACCATGGCAAAAATTTCGGTCACTCATTCGCTCATTAATTTATATAGTAGACACGCCAGATGATAACCGATGCTCCATAATTGGGCTTGCGATAGCCTCTAAAGGAGAAGCAAATGCCGATCCATGAGTGCCGGCTGAAATTTGGTACATGGTATTCGGTAATATGGTCGTACTAACAACCATGGGCAAAAAGTGTCCCGACGTCGGTCCATAATTATATGAATAGCGCTGCCATATTAAACCTATGCCCGCAGATTTGGGTTGCGGACCGCGGACCTCAAAAGAGAAGCAAATTTCAGTCGCGAATCCGCCTGAAATTTTGGTACGATGGAATTATTGTTAGTGTGGTCTCTAATACACATGCAAAAATTGGTCCAGCACATTCGGTTTCGATTAATTATTATATACCCCAGTGATTAAGCGATCCCCAGATTGTCTTTCGAAGTATCCAAGAGAAGCGAAATTTCATCCAATCCGGTGTAAAATGTTGAACATGGTGTTAGTATATGATCATTTAACAACTCCGTGGCGCAAGAATTGGGTCCGATTATCGGTCGCATATATTATATATAGCCCCATATAAAACGTTCTCCCAACAGATTTGACCTCCGGAGCCTCTTGTAGGAGCAAAAAATTGTATCCGATCCGGTTCAAATTAGGAACGTGGTGTTGAGTATATGTCCCGGCTAACAACCATACAAAATTTGTTGCCCAGATCACCAGATAGTCGTCGGGCACCCGCCGAGTCCAAAAATTGGTCCATGATCGGTTCATAATCATGGTTTGCCCAACTAGAGCCAAAAAAATATATCTAGCCAAAATTTATTTGATAGGTAGAAAAATTTTGTCAAATTTTATTTCTTATGAAAATTCTTGTCAAATTTTATTTCTAGAGAAAATTTTGGGTTATAATTTTCTATTCGCGTTTCATTAATAAAATTTTCAATCAAGTTGTCAAAAGTTTTTATTTGCTATAGGAAGAATTCTGTTCCAAATTTTTATTTCGGTTCATAATCATGTTGCCAGCTCGAGCTCAAAAATATATCTACGGCAAAGATTTTATTTTCTATAGGATAAGATTTGTCAAAATTTTTAATTTCTATAAGGAAAATTCTTGTGAAAAATTTTATTTCTAATAGAAAATTTTGTTTAAAGATTTAATTTCTGGTAGAAATTTTGTGCAACATTTTTTATGTTCTTCTATACGGAAAATTTTGTGAAAATTTTTATTTCTATAGGAGAGGTTGGTTGTTAAAATTTTATTTTTCTGGTAAAAAATTTTGTGAAAATTGTATGACAAACTGAATTATCATATCGGCTATTGGATCGATCTTTTTTGAAGTTTAAATATATACCAACGTAATGGACTGCATACAATTTAGAAGATGGTGGTTAAGAGGAGGTTTTAAGATACCGTTGCCATCGGCAACCTATAGCTAATTCGATTCGTGGATGGCAGTGTTTAGAAGAAGTTTCTACGGCAATCTCATGAAGTGGAGGGTACATAAGCAGACTTTCGGCCCTGGCCGAACCTTACGCACGTATATACTTGTTAATTATATAAATTAATTGAAGTTTTGCAATCAACATCAATTAAAATGTTTAATTGAAATCAATTAAAAAATAATTGAGAAATTTGCTGAAAAAGTCAAATTGAGAGGAGAGTGCGAGAGAGAGTTGCTATGGAGCCGCAATGTAAAACTGTGATTGATACTAGTCAAATTTTCGTGATTGAAGACATTTTCTTAAAAAAATTTGTTTAAATTGACCTTAAATTAAATTTGGTGATGAAGGTCAGAAAAAAAAAAACATTTTGTGTGTGAAGTCATTTTTTTTTCCATGAAGACGCTTTTTGTACCAGATATACAGCTTAATGTCGCATCGCAAGTACTCGCGAACTATCTATTTGTCTTGTGTGTTGAAGGAATTTGTGATAATCGCCACTGATTAGAATCTAATGATCTAAGTAAATAGTTTGTTAATGACGATTAAAAAATACATATCTGACCTAGATACTGTTCCTATAGTTCGCAGAATTATTGTCTTTGGTCGGTGGGAAGTTTTGTGTTTCTTTCACCACTACCAAGATTGAAATTTGGTACGCCATTGTATAGTAATCCTGCTAACAACCATCCACAAAATTGGTCCAGAGAATGTATATACAGCCCCCCTAGAAGCTTTTAATCGATTTCTTTCCATGTGCTTGTTTATAAAATTTGGATGAAAGGATAAGTTGAGTATATATCGAACTTTTGCCAAATTGTTGAAGGCAAAACGGTTTGGATTGTTATCATTAATAGACGAGAAATAGCTGGGAGTAGTAGTCTTGTGAAATTGAAGCATCAGAACATAGATTTGAAGAGCATTAGATTGGAGATGCGCACTAATTACATCTTCTTCGTTTAAGTTGTGCGTAAAAGTCATCAATAATGACAGCTAGGACCAGAAAGATACCAACAATAACACTTTAACACATGTATCATAGGTTGTGGGTTTGGGCGGGAATCTTAAACACAGTAGAATTCTTGGTGAAAAAAATATTCAAAACATAAACCTGTATTCCCAAATATTTTATTAAAATTGCCTTGGAAGAAGACCGATAGTTTTCATATTAGTTTTTTGTTGGTTTTTTTTTTTTGGTTTTTTTTTTTTTTTAGGATGTTTTGTTTTTTTTTGTTTTTTTTTTTGTTGTTTTTACTTTGGTTTTTTTTTTGTTTTTTTTTTTTGTTAGTTTCAGTTTAGTGTTTAAAATGCAAGAGCCAAAAAAGAACATTGGGAAAGCTCCAAGATATAGCTCCCTTTCACCTATTAAAACTCACTTCACTAATCAACTTTCGCGGTTATTCTTAAATCAACGGGAAACCTTTCAGAGAAAATAAGTACATATATATATAATGATGCAAGTTACAGTGTCATGGGAAATGAAAAAAACTTCTAGAGTCCTCCAACATCAATAACAGATATAAAGAACATTATGGGTTTTGCTATTGAACCGTTTGGGATATTTTGAGCTATTATAGAGAAATGATGCAGGGCGTAGGATGTTTGAAGGGGTGGGCGAGAAATTGCATTTCAATGCATTTCTACGGGTGTCTTCGTCGATAATGGGCGAAATGTGCTGTGCAAGTACTTGGCAACACTAGAGCTGTGACGATGAAAATTGTGTATTCCCCTGTCGACTTAACGATGTAAAAAATCGGTTATTTCATGGCGACTTTAATGGATAATCAGAAAGCATTAGGCGGTTTTAGTTAGAGAAACAAGTGAAGAAATTGTTTCTTTTCCAACAAGTGTGCGTAAGCGGCAATCCAACATTTTGAGAAGCGCACGCGGTGGGGATCGAGATGGTTATTAGTATAGTAGGCCGGCAGCCTGTGAATGGCAAAGAGTCCTGAGTTTTTAATGAGGCAGTGTTCACCGAACGAATTAAAGAAAAATCAGAAGTGGTCTTATCACCTCTAAGGAAGCTTATGACTTTAGGTGCGGAAACTTCTCGTAAGTGTTTCGTCATAATCAACAACCCTTTCGAACTCGTCTAACACCCTCAAAAAAAATCGATTCTGATAACATATAACTCCAAACACATTGCTTCAATCATTCATACGATTTGTTGATAATTCCCAAACTTTATATAAGTAGTGATGTTCCTTCCAATATAGTAGGAGTATGTTGTGAAAAGCATTTTGGTCTAAAATATTATAATCAGATGTTGTGGGTAGTCTAAGTGTCCAAAGCATGATGTGTAATTGTTTCGACAGTTGGGTGGTCCAAATGCAATAATATTTCTTCCAAAAAAAACTATAAGTGTGCATTATGTGAACATAGTAATATGTTTGGAAATACATTTGAAACCAAAAATAAATTACATGCTTAGAAAGAATTTGTCTCCCAAAGAAAGTTTGTGGCATCAAAATTTGTTCTTTTTCGTGCCTAATTGGTATATTCGCCTCGACATTTTTCTCACTTCCACTGAAGTTTTTTTAGTTCTAAGCCCACCTTTTTCTGTAATACAAATTGTAGACAGAAAATTTAATTCAAGTTTTTATAATTATACGCCCTGCGCCAACACTGTGGAAGCAGGGTCAATGTGTAACTTATAGTCATATGTTTCAATAGCCACAACCAAGGAGACGGAGAAATTACGACACCGATCGGTGTCTTTGGCCAAAAATTGGCTCAAGGGTGGGCTTCCTGGAGTCGATATAGGGCCATAGTCCGTCTGTCCGGTGAAACAGCGAGCGTGGTCACATTTTTGGGTAGAGTGGCAAGGCCCTAGGTCGCAGGTTTTAATCCAAATCGACTTCTTCAGAGATTTGGCACAAGTGTGGTGTTGTTGGCTAAAGAATACGAACCCATATTGATTGCTGGATAGAAGATCGGTTCAATTCATTTCAAAATTTGAATAACGCTGTAAGTCAAACTTAGTTTGTGCGCGATAGAGCGTCTTGTGAAGCAACTTTTGTTATTGTGAAAAAAAAAAAATGAAGAACAAGTATGAATACGAGCCGTAAAGTTTCGGCCAGGCCGAAATCTATGTAACCGCCTCCACCGATGGATGCTAGAAACGGTCTACAAAAAGACTGTTATAACACAATCGAAATACTGCTGGGTTGTGGTATCTTAAATCGTTTTCTAAATTGTGAGTTAGTCCACGTGGTAAAATATATTAGACAAAAAAGGTATGTAAGTCTACAATTAATAACGAACGAAATGGACTTTTGCACGGTACGTAGAGGGAGCCAGAATTGAAATATAGGGTCGCTAATATGGGGGCTATATACAAATTAATGAACTTGATATGGACCAATTTTTGTGGTGATTGGGGATTCGATTTTTATTTGAGGGCTATATATAACTATAGACCCGGATATGGACCCTATGTTAGGCAATGGTTGTTAAACGTCATATACTAGCACAATGTACAAAATTTCCAAAAGCTGACTCGGAGGACCCGAATTTACTCCTCCAAGGGGCTCCGAAATGCCAAATATTCGGGACCGGTTTAATAGTGGGGGCTATATGATGATTATTGACTGATATTGGACTACTTTTGCATGGTTGTTAAAATATCATATACTACCACCAGATACCAAATTTTCAACTAGATGCGGCATGGAATTTTGCTCTCCACAAGGCACGGAGTCGAAATACTGGGGAATCTGGTTTATATGGGGGCTATATATAGTAATTATGGACTTGAATTATAGAACCAATTCATGGCATGGTGTGTTGGATACCATATACTATACATCACGGTACGCAAAATTTCTTATACCGAATCCCGATGAAGTTTTGCTGTTCCAAAGGGGCTTCCGTGAGAGGGTCAAGGTGAAATCTGAGGAGTCGAGGTATTTTTATGGAGGCTTATACATTAATTATGGACGCGATTTTCGAGTCAATGTTTTGCATGGGTGTTTTGAGACAAAGTGCAAGCACAAAATGTACCTAAATTTCAGCACGGCATCGGATGAAATTTTGGCTTTCCCTTAGAGCTCTACAAGCCCAAAATCGTGGGGATGCGGGTTTAATATGGGGACTAATGATAGATTGATGTACCGGGATATGGACCAAGTTTTGTATGGTTGTTAAAGGACCATATACTAACACAATGTACCGGAAATTCAGCCAGATCAGGATGAAATTTGCTTATCTTAGAGTCCCGAAAAGCCAGAATCGGGGGATCTCGGGGGGCTATATATAAATTATGGGCCGATATGGAACCAATTTTTTCATAGGGTTAATTGAGAGAACTCATATACTAAACACGCGATGTACCAAATTTCTTGCCGGATCGGAATGAAATTTGCTTCTCTAAAGGCCCCGCAAGCCAAATGCGGGGATGGTTTATATAGGGGCTATGATGTAAGGTTGATTGACCCGTGTTAGATCCAATTTTGTCGCATAAGTTGTTTAGAGACCATATATTAACATCATGTACCAAATTCAGGCCGGGATCGGATGAAAATTTTCATTCTCCTTAGAGGACTCCACAAATCCAATATCTGGGGATCGGTTATATGGGGCTATAATATAATTATGGACCTGATATGAACCAAGTTATGGCATGGTTGTTTGAATACCAATAACTAACATCACGTACCATTTCTAAACCGAATCGAATGAATTTTGCTGCTTCAAAGGGCTCCGGAGGTCAGAATCTGAGGATCGGTTTTTAATGGGGGCTATACATTTATTATGGTACCGATTGTTCGAGTCAATGGGTTGCCATGTGGTGTTTGAGGCCATATGATAACAACCGATACGTACCTAATAAATCAACTGAATCAGATAAATTTGGTCTTCGCAAGAGCTCCCGGATTCAAATCTCGCGATCGGTGTTTATATGGAGCCTTAGTAATATAATTATGCACCGATGTGGACCAAGGTTTGCATGGTCAGTTTAGAGACCCATATGAAGTTAACACTACAATAAGAACCAAATTTCAGCCCGGATAGATGAAATTTGCTTCTCTTAGAGGCTCTAGCAAGCCAAAATCTGGGGATGGTTTATTATCAGGTACGTATATATAATTATGGACCGATATGGACCAATTTTTGTAGTGGGCGTGTTAAAGAGCCGCTAAACTAGACACGAAATGTAGCAGTGTGTAAAATTTTCAGTGCCAGATCGGATTGGAAGAAAATTTGCCTCTCGTAGTAATGGGCGCGGCAGCGGAATCAGAGCGCAGAATCTATGTGGGGGAGCGAGAAGGTGGCGGGCGGGCTATAATATACAATGCTCTATGGGAGCTCCGGATAATGGAGGGCCGAATTTTTGTCGTATGGTATTAGAGACCAATATACTAGCTACCATGTACCAAATTCTGCCGGGGATCGGATGAAAAGTGGGTAGTGCATCTTCTTAAAAAGGCTGCCGGCAGCGCCATACGTCGGCGGGGATGCGGTTTATTATAGGGGCTATATGTAATCTATTGACACCGATGTAGACGCAATTTTTTGCATAGTTGTTAGAGACCATAAGTAATTTAACATCATGTACCGAAATTTCAGCCGATCGGATGAAAAATTTCTTCTCTTAGAGGCCCACAAACCAAAATCTGGGGATCAGGTTTATACTGGGGGCTATAGTATAATTATCGACCGATGACCAATGTTTTGCAGTGGTCCGTGCTAAGGAAGACCATATACTAACACAATGTACCAAATTTCAGCCGAATCGATGAAAATTTGCTTCTCTTAGAAAGGCTTCATTGAAAGCCAAATTAGGGGATGGTGTTATATGGGGGCTATATAGCTAATTATTGACCGATGTATGACCAAATTTTTGCATAGTTGTTTAGAAGACCAGTATAGTTTAAAACATCATTAGCCCAAATTTCACCGGCATCGGATGAAGATTTCTTCTTCTCTTAGAGGCCTACCGTCAAGCCCGGAAAAGTCTGGGATGGACGTGTTTATCATGGGAGCCCTATGACGTAGAAAAGTGGAGCCGCGATATTGGCCCAAATATTGCAATACAGCAGCATGCGCGAACGCCATACATCATGATAACAACTACGTTGTGCCAAAGTTCAAACGTCGATAGCTTGTTTCGTTCCGGGCAAGTTAGCCGACGGTGAGTTCCAAAAACAGACGGACGGAAGACGGACATGCTGCAGAATCGACCTCAGAAATTTCACACGACCCCAGAATTGATGATACGGGTCTGTAGAAGCAGATATTTCGAGGTGTGATGTACAAACGAGTAAATGACAAAAGTTTAATAATACCCCACCCCGATTCCTATTGGTGGAGGGATAACAGGAATTTCGTGGTTTCGATAAAATTGACTGGTTTTCTGAAGGGAAAAAATAGGTGGAAGCGCAAAACTTGTGCTTGATGTATATCGAGTTTCCGTGGGACTCTGCCGCCAAGGGAAAATCAACAAATAGATATGGTTGATTGGAATGGAGGGCAAAATTGCAAGCGCGGTGAAATGAGGCACATGCGGGCAGGAACGGTGAACCCAGTGGACGCACCCGAGGAGACAGGTGGGTTACCCGGACGAAGAACATCAAAAAAAAAGTCCAAGAAATGATTTTTGAATGGAATGTAAAGATGAAGGTTGATCGCAGAATAGCATGAGCCGTTGAGAGAGGATATTAAAGGAGAGCGTGGTTGGTCAATGAAAAGTAATTTATTGATACTTGGATAATGTGCGAAAGCCTTGGTGCAAAATGGGTGCCGGCGGGAGCTCACATTTGACGTACGAAAAAAAAAAAAACAGACGTGTGTGGATGATCTGAGTGGGGTGTCTGCAGCTAGTTAACTCGTAATTAGCCCCGAGTTTTTCCGCTCGATGATGTGACAGATGTGATGAAACATGCTCCATCACTAAACACTCCTGATCAATCGACAAGGTCGGCTGATGTGCAACAGCGAACCGGTGAAACCGTCTCCGATCGTGGAAAGACTCGTAAAAGTCCGCTGGCAAAGTAACGGCCTTGTTTTTTTGGGGAGCGGCATCCGAATAATTGTTTATCGTATTATCTGAAGAAGGGAACAACCATGACAACAGTGACGTAATAATGATGGCGTTATTGAGCGTTTTGAAAGTCAAATCGCGGTAGAAAACGCCCATATGTTTTATGAATGAAGAAAAAAAAGTGTTGTTCCACCAAGTAACCAACGCCACCGTGCCACAAGATCATTGAGAAACGATGGCAAAATTCATAGAATGTGTGGATTCGAAAATTGGCTTCCCACCCACCGTATATTCTTCCAGATCTGGCCCCCAGCGACGCACTTTTTTTTCTTAGTCTCAGACCTCAAAAAGGATCTCCGGCAGGGAAAAAATTTGACTTGCAATGAGAGGTGATCGTCTCGAAGGAGCTGAGGCAGAAAACCGAAGTGAGTACTACCGAAAATGGTATCACAAATTGAAGCGTTGCAGTCCGTTGTATCGCTCTTCGATAGGGAACTGATGTGAATAATAAAAACGCGAAAATTTGCAACGAAAAAAAAACTGTGTTTTTTCTTTGTTAGACCGGGGACTTACAGCCAACCTGTTTAGTAGTGTTGTCCAGTGTGCCAATTTTTGTTATGAAAATCGTTCAGAATTTAGGATATAACTCCCATATATATCGGTTCGCCTGAGCGCGAGCAGAGGACCATTTACAACTCATATGACCACAGTGGTCAATTCTTTACATCGATTTAGATAAATTTTGGCAAGAATAGTAGAATTAGCATTGTTGCTATGCGTCCAAAATTTGGTTGAAATCGGTTAGATATAGATATAGTACCCATATATCAGCTTATCTGTAAAAATGACTTTTAATTTTTCCCTAAACTTCCTAACAACATATATATCTGACGAAAATCATAAATAAAACTTTTTCAGTTTCCTTAAAATCTGCTTCAGATTTAAAATGTTTCCATATTGTTTTACTAACATTCGTGTTTCCACCCTAATGTGCAGTATCCGATCTTTAAATTTTGAGCGTATAGAAGTTTTGTAAGAAGTCTATCAAATTCTGTCCGCAGATCGAATGAATATTTAAATGGTATTAATTGCGGACACTTATATAGACGCTCGCCGCGAAACCATTTGACATCTATGTGATATGTATCGAAAATTTTAAAGATCTACAAAAGTGGTGCAGGGTTATAAAATAATAGTCGGCCCCGCCCCGACTTTAGACGTCTCTTACTTGTTTTAATAGACATTTATGTAAAAACTTTATTCCTGTGAGGAAAATTGTTGTCAAAGAATTTGTTATTTTCTGTAGAATTTTTTTTTTTTTTCAAAATATTGTGTCTATAAATGAAATTTCCTCCAAATTTTATTTCTATAGAATTTATTTGTCAATATTTTAATTTCTCAGCAAAATTTGTTTACCAGAAACTTTTTCCAAAATTTTATTTTTATAGAAATTTAACAAAAAAGAATTAACATTTTGGGATAGACATCTAGCCGAACTGTGGCAGACCGTGGTGGGAATACAAATTTATAGTTCTAAGTTATATAGCTGTTTGGCATATTCATTGTTTAAAGAATAATGAAAGTAACTTAGAGCCATTTCTTATACCCTCCACCATAAATGAATGGGGGGCTAAGTTAATTAAGCTTTGTCCATTCCGTGTTATAACGCATGAAATATTGCTCTAATACCCATAAAGTATATATATTCCTGGAGGGTCGTGTGAAATTTCTTGAGTCGATACTGAAGCGATGGTTTCCGCCCGTCCGCAGTCTGTTTTGAAATCACATCGGTTGGTTCACATCGGTCTCCAGTAATTATATAGTAGCCTCCAATATAAACCGTTCCCCGATGTTGGCTGCGTACCCTCTAAAGAAGCAAATTTCATCACGATCCGCTGAAATTTGTAAACATGGTTGGTATATGGTCTCCTCAGCAACCATGCAAAAATGGTCCACATCGGTCCCATAATTATATATAGGCCTCCATATAAAGCCGATTCCCCAGATCTGGCTTGCGAGCCTCTAAGAGAGGTCAAGAATTCATCCGATCGCGGCTGAAGAATTCGTACAGTGCGTGTTAGTATACGGTGGTCTCTAGATGACCGGGGCAAAAATTGGTCATATCGGTCCATAATTATAATAGAGCCCGCGATTTGGCTGCGATAGCCTCTAAGGGAGTAAGGGAGAAAAATAATTTCAATCCGATCCGGCTGAAATTTGGTAGCATGGTTGTTATATATGGTCTCTAATGGTCCAAATGCAAGAAAATTTGTCGATAATCGTCGATAATTATATATAGGTGCCCCATAATAAACACGTTCCCCAGATTTGGACCTGCCACACACTCCATTGAAGAGCAAAATTCTCCCATTTCGCTGAAATGTGGGGTACGTGATGGTTAGTGATGGTAGTAATGGTCCAACCAACCAATGCACGGAATTGGTTCCTATCAGCCATAATATATATCAGGCCTCCATATAAACCGGATCCCCAGATTTGACCTCCGGCTGCCTTTTGGAGAAGCAAATCAGGCGATTGGTTGAAATTTGGTACGTGGTGTAGTATAGTGATATGCCAAAATTGGTCCATATCAGTCCATAATATTTAGCCCAAGAAATTATTCACGACAACGTTAATTCCCGAATAAAGTAGAACCAGAATGTCGATATAAAACAAAACAAAATAAAGTGAGGATTTACCTTAAGATTCTAGCTGCATTATGCAACAAGGTTCGATAACTCTTGTTGACGAAAAGAAAGCTCAATCATTATGGAGTACCTATGAGTGAGTTGAAATTGTGGATGACGAGTACTTTCGTAGAAAGTTTCTACGCAAGTCCATGGTGGAGGGTGACAGCTAAGATTCGGCCTGCCGACACTGACGGCCTTATATACTTGTTGTTTTGTAAGAATTTAGTTTAAATTTAAGACGAGAAATATTGTAGGGAAACCTTGTTTTGGAAATGATATGGAAGTAGGGAAGTTTACTTGTCGCTTGTAGGGGGTAAACCGGACAGTTTTCCCTGGGCGGAACAACCGACTATGACTATAGTCAGACTTGATACAAAAACACCCATTAAACATGTATTCTTCTTAATTCCATACCGTAAAATATATCAAATGTTACCCACCAAATGTCCTTGATGTTTTACCTTAGATTCAGTAAGGGTGGTTTAGGGTATGAATAATATGTCAGCTCCGCCCCGACTTTCTACTTAACTCACTTGTTTCGTGAAATAGAAATTTTGTCAAAAATTTTATTCCTACTTAGAAAATTTTGTCAAACTTTATTTCTATAGAAAATGTTGGCAAATTTTATTCTATAGAAAATCTTGTAAAAATTTTAATTTAGATTCAAATTAGAATGTTGTCAAAATTTTATTATCTGAAAATTTTGTCAAAATTATTTCGAGAAGAATTTTGTACATAAATTTAATTCTGAAGAAATTTTGACACAAATTTTATTTCTATATGGAAAATTGTTTAATTTATTCATAAGAAAATTTTTTAATTATCTAAAAATTTTTTTAATTTATCTATAGAAACGTAAATTTATTTCTATGAAATTGCAAAATTTTACTTCTATGGAAAATGTTGTAAAAATTTATTTATGTTCAAAATTTATTCTATAGAAACTTTATCCTTTTACTTTAACCCAAGTAATTCGATTGTGGTATGACAGTTCTTCAGTACGAAGTTTCTACGCAATCCATGGTGTAGTGTACATAAGCTTCGGCCTGGCCGATACTTAACTGGCTATATACTGTGGTCTTTCTGTGTACGCTTCCTATGGCGGGATTTAATTCCCCAATCCTTGTAAAATCTGCACTACTGAAGTTATAAAATTGAACAAATGCAAAATTACCTAAACCATTATACCTTATAACCTGTTCCGGGCGTTGGGCCGATTTAAATTTTAAGTGTAAGGAATTAGTGCGGAGTCTATTGTCCAAAATTTTGTCCCAAGTTTAGATATAGCTTCACTTACTCCGTATAAAAACCACTGAAATATTCATATCTCTCAATTCGTAATTAAATCATAAG
>PGFW01005022.1:0-10116 GCA_003123925.1 Haematobia irritans
ATGATGAGGAATGTGGTAATTCCGAAATGTCCATCCAACCATCTTGCAGTCTATAGGTTAAGGTTAGGTTATGTGGAGCCGCGATGTATCAGGCTCCCCATTAGACTATTCAGTCCATTGTGATACACATTGGTGAGACTTTCTCTCTATCACTGAGTGGCTGCCCGATTCCATGTTAAGCTCAATGACCAAGGGACCTCCTTTTTATAACCCGAGGCCGAACGGCGTTCCATTGCAGTGAAACCACTTAGAGAGCTTTGAAACCCTCAGAAATATTCACCAAGCATAACTGAGGTGGGGATAATCCACCGCTGAAAAACTTTTTGGTGTTCGGTCGAAGCAGGAATCGAACCCACGACCCTGTGCATGCAAGGCGGGCATGCTCACCATTGCACCACGGTGGCTGCCATAAAGCTTTGCAGTCTATAAAGCTTTGCCCAAATAAATTTGACAAACATTCTTTTCCTCTGTTGGTTAAGCTACTCTTGTAGTTTAGTCAACACAATGGTTTTAAAGCTGAGATCAAAACAACAAATATGATTGAAATACAAACCAACAATAAAAAACAAATACGAAATTTATTTCTGATAGAAAATTTTGTCAAAATTTTATTCGTATAAGAAATTTTGTCAAAATTCATTTCCTATAGAATATTTTGTCCAAGTTGATTTCTATAAAAATTTTCAACATTTTATTTCTTTTGAAAATTTTGACAAAATTTATTTCCTATAGAAAATTTTTCAAATTTTATTTATGTAGAAAAATTTTTTGTCCAACATTTTACTTTCTTTTGAAAGAATTTTGTCATAATCATTTCTATAGAATTTTGTAAGATTTTATTCCTATAGAAAAATTTGTCAAACATTTTATTTTTTTGAAAATTTTGACAAAATTTTATTCCTATAGAAAATTTTGTCAAAATTTTATTTATGTAGAAAAATTTTGTCAAAATTTTATTACTATAGAAAATTTTGTCAAAATGTTATTTCTGTAGAAAAATTTCGTCAAAGTTTTATATCTATAGAAAATGTTGTCAACATTTTATTTTTATAGAAAATTTTGTAAATATTTTATGTCTATAGAAAATGTTGTCAAAATTTTATTTCGATAGAAAATGTTATCAAAATTTTATTTCTGTAAAAAAATCGTGTCAAAATTATTATTTCTGAAGAAATTTGTAAATTTAAGGTAATGTAAAAATAAAATGTAAATTTGACAAAAACCTTCTTTTCCCGTTTGGCTAAGCCTACTATGGTCCTATATATAAATTTGAGCCGAAGTGGACCCAATTTTTTGCATGGTTATTAGAGAGCATATACGAATATGTGTATCCTAATTTCAAATCGACCCGGATGAATTTACTCCTGCAAGAGGGCTAATCATACACAAATTGGTGATCGTTTTATATATTACCGCTATACGCTAAAAGTGCTCCGATATGGTCCATTTGCGAATACCATTTGACATTACACCATATAAATAACTCTTGTCAAGTTTCAAGACGACGTTATTTCGTTCACAAGTTAGGTGTTTCGAATAGGGTGACGGATAGACCGACGGACATTGCTAGATCGACTCCGAATTTCACCACGGACCCAGAATGTTATAAATGGTTTTTATAGGGTCTGAGACCAATATTCTATATGCTACAAAACGGAATGATAAAGTTACTATACCCCCTATGTGGAGGTATAACAAGTCCGCTAACATTGAACTAAACATAGAATCTGGAGCACTCAGCGATAGGAGAAAAGTTCTCAACTGTTGTATGGCAATAACTGAATAGAGCAGAAGCCAGAAATAACGGGCTTCCCACTATAGCTAATTATAGAAAATTTTTGTCTGCGTTGATGGCCCTTGGTGGGATTCTAGTGAAGATTTTTCTTTTTAGTGTACACCAAATTAGACAGTTTGTCATTATATAAGAATGTCTTCTCCTCTGTAAAAATTGTCAAGTCAAGTGAAATGTTAAAAAAAACTTGTGACATAGAATAACATATAAAAAAATAATTCGTCTTGCGACCAATGTCATAAAATACCCTACCAGAGTATTACTTTTGTAACTTTTCATTCATTATAAATTTCTTTGAAAAATATGCAAGACAATTAAAGAAAATTGTTATGTTTTTTAAATGACTTCAAACGAAAGAAAAAAACACAACACAGCAACTTTGTATTATTTCATTTCATTCAGGAAAACATCCTCTTGGTTGCTAGCATTTCTTTCTCTTCGTTATGTAACATCACTTTTCGCATCCTTTTGTCCTCTTTTTGCATAAACATTTGCTGATTTATTCTATGCACTTTTTGCGTTTTCATTGCTCTTCTCCTTCTTGGGGACATAGCAACACATACATGTACACACACACACAATATATAGAGTTCAAAGCGTAAAAGTTATATGTTTTTCCTGCGTCATTGCTCTCTACGGGTTAAGTATGTTTTGACTTTTCCTTGTCTTTAGCCTCGAAGAATAATTTTCTGGGAAAAATTAGAATTTATGGAATTTGTTTATCAAATTCTATAATACTCAAAATTCGAACTAATTAATATTCACAATTTAAAAAAAAATCGTATATGTTGTCTTTATGTCATATGAATTATTTATAAAAATTATTCTGTAATATAATTATTAATGGACTTTTCACGTATTCCTTTAGATTAATATTAACTGGTCAACTCCCATCTTATATACTTTAAGTAAAATATTATCATGCATTACCATTTAATTGTTGAGTGTCATTGAGTCTCCTCCTATAATAGTATTTTGCGGTTTATGTAAACGATGGGTTTCAGCTGACGTAGCCTTTTGCTGTTGCCAAAGAAAATTAAATCTGTGGAAAACGAAGGAGAAATGAAGTCGAAAGTGCCCCAGAAAGAAAGAACAGACAAAGAATGCACCATTTGCAAGAAAAGATAAAGTCTTTGAACTATTTTTGTAGAGACTTTAGCCATAGAATTTCTTCCTCAATATGTTCGATCCTGTATTATTTTCTTTTTCAACAATGGAATTGCTTTCGTTATGTTATAGCACTTACCGTGTATTGTTATGATATATTTATTAAATTTTTTATGCTAAATTTAAAAGACAACAAAAAATTCCACTAAAGTCTGTCATCCACAATCGAACTACTTGGGTTGTTTGAACAGTTCACGGTTACCACAGTTGGTAGAATTCTTCCAAAAATTTGACATTTTTTAATGTTTTGTTTTGACAAAATTTTCTATGGAAATAAAATTTTGACAAAATTCTTCTAATCAATTTTTATAGACAATTTTTCACAAATTTTCTACAGTATTGAAATAACATTTTGACAAATTTTTAAATATAGGAAATAAAATTTTGACAAAATTTTCCATAGAAATAAAATTTTGACAAAATTTTCCATAGAAATAAAATTTTGACAAAATTTTTCATAGAAATAAAATTTTGACAAAATTTTCTATAGAAATAAAATTTAGACAAAATTTTCCATGGAATAAAATTTTGACAAATTTTTCCATAGAAATAAAATTTTGACAAAATTTTCTATAGAAATAAAATTTTGACAAAATTTTCTATAGAAATAAAATTTTGACAAAATTTTCTATAGAAATAAAATTTTGACAAAGTTTCTACAGAAATAAAATATTGACAAAATTTTCATATGCGAAATAAAATTTATGTCTGTAGCGGGATCGTTTATTTTCGATTATATACTTTATACACATTATATCATATTATTTCATAATATTTAACACATATGCATATTATAACAATCATACCAAATCATATTTCATATTATTGGCATTGCTTGCATTTCAATTTCGTTATTTCGTTTAACATTAGTCTATGCATTGGATTACCTTAATATTTCACTTTTATCGATATATTATTTTATGCGACGTTTGACAAACACTGAAGAATAGAACGAATATCATGAGATTATTTCGATGATCGTTTGCTTGTTGTTACTGTTTGTCTCTATGCACTGATGTGCGAACGACGTGTACAAAGATTCGTGGTTGCTATTGGCGGCCGTCTCAATGTGCATTGTTGTTCGTATAACTGTGGTAAACAAACATTGAAGCAAAGCAAGTCGCGAGGTTACTTTTAGTGGCCGCTTCTTGTTTGCTTAAATGTTTGTATTATTTATGCAGATAATATGAGCTATTAGGTTTTCATTCATTCTCTTTCAACAGGATACTCTTTTCAACAATAATATTTCAAGCCTGTACGTATATAGCGGATTATTCAAAAAAGAGAACTTCTTTGTGAATTTGAAATTGGAAACCATTGGCTTATTCATCCGAAAGGCTTTTTCCTATCGTCTGGCGCCCATTAAAATAAACAAACCAACGCTTTAATTTGGTATATTTTAGTAATCTTCACTATTCCCCGCTAAAAATTGACGCCCAACTGCGTGGCCTAAAACATGCCTAAAAAGCCGAGCTAAAAATTGTTTTTCTTTTATACAATACATTGGAAGGAGATGCTATGAACCTTTATCTAAAATTTCAATGTGAGTAAAAAACACTACCCCAACATATAATAAAAATGGAATAATCTGTAGGTAGCCCCATCGTACCGAATCGCGTAAATGGCGTTAAGTTAATTTTTACTACAAAAATTTTTTTCCATACAAAATTTTTTCTTAGTAAATTGTCCACATTTCGTAGTAAGATTTTTATATTGCCCATGTATTTTTATAATAGAATCAACGATGCATTAACTACTGTGTTGGAAATTTATTTAAGGAAAAATCCTTCCCATTTCGTAGTTAGTGAACTAAAAACACTTTACTGATTTTTATAAGTTTTCCTTTAGCTAAGTTAATTTTCGTCTTGTGCGTTACGAAAAGAAACGAACTACATTGCAGTACATTTGTTGAACTATGTGAAAGTTAAAATGGTCCTTAAATTTACACAAGACACTTTTTTTTTCTGTGTGTATCCGCAAGTGCAAAATCTTGTCTATGCACTTGTCACTCTCATGAATTCCATATGCAATTTTAGTGCATAGACATTTTTTGCACCATCAAACACCTAAATACATCCGCGTTTTGTGTGTTTGTAAATGTTTTTTGGAATACATTTTGATTTTCATTTTTTTTTTGCATACGTTTGCATGTTAACATTTGGGATTCCATTTGGCTCAAAGTTATTTCAAATGCTTTTAAAATCTTATAAATAAACCTTTTATTTATTAATTTATTTTTGTAACACAAAAAACAAATCGCAAATTTTCTTAATCTGTACGATTCTGTTTTCTCTTGTTTAAAACAAATTTGTATTCTTTCTGTTTATTTAATTTATGTTTACTTTTTTTAATAACTCTAAAAAATTTACAACGTATTAATTGTGCGTTTCTTTTCTGTTTTTCGTTTGTATCAAAAAAATGTTGTAAAACTCGTGCGTTTGAAATTAAGTCCCGGGTTTAGAATTCAATTGGGACTTCAATTCAAATGGTATACTATATGTTTCTTCCAGGAATGAAATATATATATCCCTTTATAATAAACATTTCTTCTCAAATACAAAATACTAACACAATACTGAACAAAAATCTAAAACAAAAGAAGAATTAAAAGACACATTCAACCTTTACATTCCCCTGATTTTTCATAGATATTTTTGTGTGCATTAAGACATCAATGTTTACACATCTTCCCCATGCCTAAAGGGAAACAAACGCATAGCCGACAAATCGCATGTAATTCAACGATATTTGCGTTCAACGATAATTTCGAGTTTCGTGGGATTAAAAATCTAAACAGCTCATTATCATAAGGGTGTTTCTCCCTGGTTTTCAACAGTCGAGTTACATGATAATTCATCAAAAAAAAGTAATGGTTGGTCTCCAATAATATTATTAGCATTAACGGGGGTTTCGACCAATTTCACTGCTGTCAGAAGGTAAAGTGGGACAAACCCAGGATCGTTCATATTCGGTATTCTCGCATAATGAGATTTACACCCTTAAATAGACTCATCTTCTTTGGTCTTTCTGGAGCTATCATGTCATTGGGAATCGCATCTCTAAAATATGGCTTGAATAGAATGAGGAGAGTAACGGTCTGCGGACAGTAGTCTGGACCATACGATTCGAAGTCCGATACATAGTTTTGGCAGACTCTTTTAGGTGTCACAAACTTTGATTCAGTCCTCTCTGTTGGAACTACCTCTGGTTTACGCTTGGGTCGTGATTCTACTACCTTATGGTTCGAGCAAGTTTAGCTCCAAGGGCCATTCTTCTTCAAATGGATGGACATCCTTCAAAATGCCAGTACCGCTGACCCATATTTAGGACAATTTGAGCTTGTTCCAAGAAATCGGTTCCAAGTAGGGTTCGGTTATTAGTTCTTCAGGAAATATGAGAAACTTTATGTTTGAGACATCTTCCACCAATGACTATCTTACAAGTTGTTTCTGACAATTGCCGAATGTTTGGTTGAATCCGTCAGCAAGGGTAGTTTTACAAGTCTACCGTCTCGTTATCGCAACCTTTGTATTCCATTATTCGTCTTAACAAATTGGAACTGGCAAACATTGTTTTGGCACCGGAGTCGAAGAACGCTTGGGCCAGGTACGCCCAAAAAGTTCGAACGTTAACTGCTGGTATGTCTCTTCCTATACACACATCCCAAAGAATTGAAACTTATAGCTGCGGGTGCACTCTTTCGTGAATATTTGCTGCATATTGGACAGTTTGACTCGAACATATCCAGGAGTATTGCAGCCAAAGCATGCTAATTCGGTGTTAATATAATCGGCTTTAGCTTCCTTCCCGCTTCTGTACTACATATTGTCGTTTAAAGCAATTTTCAGATATATGCCCCTTTCTTTCGCAAAATGTACACCTTTTCGGAGCCGCTTGGGGACCTCCTCACCATCTCGGAGTTCACCACTTGCGTTCACAGATAAACCTGCTCGGCTCTCCTCGCATCTGCTAGCAACTCATCAAATGTGGCTACCTTATGCGATACACCTCTCTCTTTATTGGGGTGTACATCCAAATACCATTCAATTTGATCGGCTTCAGAAGGGATATTCGGCAATTGAGCAAAAAGTGTTCTCTTTTTACGTATGAAACTATTCTGTGGCTCGCTCTTCTGTTGCCGGCACTCATTATTTCAGAGTAGATGCGCCATGCTGGTTTTGGCGGCGAGAATGCATCACGTATCATCTTTATGACATCGGAAAACGTCTTAGCATTAGCCCTTACACCGCTCCACCATTTCATAGCATCTCCTTCCAATGTATTGTATAAAAGAAAAACAATTTTTAGCTCGGCTTTTTAGGCATGTTTTAGGCCACGCAGTTGGGCGTCAATTTTTAGCGGGGAATAGTGAAGATTACTAAAATATACCAAATTAAAGCGTTGGTTTGTTTATTTTAATGGGCGCCAGACGATAGGAAAAAGCCTTTCGGATGAATAAGCCAATGGTTTCCAATTTCAAATTCACAAAGAAGTTCTCTTTTTTGAATAATCCGCTATATACGTACAGGCTTGAAATATTATTGTTGAAAAGAGTATCCTGTTGAAAGAGAATGAATGAAAACCTAATAGCTCATATTATCTGCATAAATCATACAAACATTTAAGCAAACAAGAAGCGGGCACTAAAAGCAACCTCGCGACTTGCTTTGCTTCAATGTTTGTTTACCACAGTCCTACGAAAAACAATGCACATTGAGATGGCCGCCAATAGCAACCAAAGATTATAGACTTGAGGAAGATAGGAAATTGGCTTGCGTCATACCAAATGTTGCATTTACCATGTTAGTCCAATAACTGTTTGTAATCTTTTAGTTGTTTTTCGTTTTTATTTTTTAAATGAAAAATTTAATTTTCTTAATGAAACAATGTTAAATTTTAGGCAACGACAAAAAAAATACATTTTCCCCTTTATGGAAATTTATTTCGTGCACTTAATTACTTTTTGTTTGCATTTTAATTCTATGTCAATACTTGTCGTATACGCGTTAGGTTCAAGTATTAAACTAATCTGGTAAATGGTTCGATCTCCTCAGTAATTAATTTCCTATCTTCCTACAATTTATAATCATTGATAGCAACCACGAATCTTTGTACAAGTCGTTCGCATAGCAGCGCATAGAGACAAACAGTGACAACAAGCAACGACCGCTTATAACGATCACGTATGCTTGTCGGCTACAGCTTGCTCCAGCCGATGTGCACCTACCAACCTGTTGAAAGAGAATGAACAAATCATTGCTTGACTGCTGGTTTTATAGGTAAACCAAGACAACATAAAATAAAACTTAACGAAATAATCGATGATTCGTTCATTCTCAGTGTTGTCAATGTCGCATAAAATAATGTTACGAATTTGATAATTATAGATATAAGTTTATTTAAATTAGTTTCCGTTAATTTAAAATTTCAAATTGTAACGATAAAACTTCGCTATCACTTGTTGGAATCATCTATTCATTTTCTAGTATTTTCCTGAATTTCTTTTATGTTCTTTTGTTTGCTTACCGAAATGTTAGTTCTTACTCTCTCATAGAATAGCAACCCCTTTGCTTTGTTATTCTGCATTCTCATCTCATTGTCTATTGTCATTGTTGTTGTAGTAATGCGAGAAGGATGCTACCGACCATGTAAGTTATTCGTCTGGTGGCTGGCCAAAACACATATCACACTCACGATAGATACTATGCTCGCATTACATAGCAACAAACAATACAATAGACAATGAGATGAGAGATGGCAGAATAACAAAAGGAAAGGTGTTGCTATTCTATGAGAGAAGTAAAGAACTAACATTTCGCGTAAGCAAAAAAAAGAAAGCATAAAAGAATTCAGGAAAAATACTAAGAAAATGAAAATAAGATGATTCACAAGTGATAGCGAAGTTTTATCGTTACAAATTTGAAATCTTTAAAATTAACCGGAAACTAATTTAACATGAAACTTTATATCTATAATTAATCAAATTCGTAACATTATTTTATGCACATTGAAAACACTGAGAATGACGATGCATTCGATTTATTGTGTTAAGTTTATTTATGTTGCTCTTGGTTTTACCTATAAAACCAGCAGTCAAGCAATGATTTTGTTCATGTCTCTTTCAACAGGCTTGGTAAGGTGCACATCGCTGGAGCAAGCTGTAGCCGACAAAGCATACGTGATCGTTATAAGGGTCGTTGCTTGTTGTCACTGAGTTTTGTCTCTATGCGGCTGCTATGGCGAACGACTTGTAGCAAAGATTCCGTGTTGCCTATGCAATGATTATAAATTGTAGGAAATAGGAAATTAAATTTACTGGGAGATTGGGAACCAATTTACCAGATTAGTTTAATACTTGAACCTACGCGTATACGACAAGTATTGACATAGAAATTAAAATAGCAAACAAATAAGTAATTAAGGTGCACGAAAATAATTTCAATAAAGGGGAAAATGTATTTTTTTGTCTGTTGCCTAAAAGTTTAACAATTGTTTCATTAAGAAAATTAAATTTTTTCATTTAAAAAAAATAAAAACGAAAAAAACAATAAAAAAGATTACAAACATGTTATTGGAGCAAGCATGGTAAATGCAACATTTTGGTATGACGCAATAGCCAATTTCTATCTTCTCAAGTCTTATAATCTTTGGTATGCTATTGGCGGCCATCTCAATGTGCATTTGTTTTTCGTATCTGTGGTAAACAAACATTGAAGCAAAGCAAGTCGCGAGTTGCTTTAGTGCCCGCTTCTTGTTTGCTTAAAATGTTTGATTATTATGCAGATAATAGAGCTAATTAGGTTCATTATTCTCTTTCAACGGATACTCTTTCAACAATAAATATCAGGCTGTACGTATATAGCGGATTATCGAATAAAGAGAACTTCTTTTGTGAATTTCGAAATTGGAAACCATCTGACTTTATTCTTCCGAAAGGCTTTTCACATCGTCTGGCGCCATTAAAATAAACAAACCAACGCTTTAATTTGCTAATATTTAGTAACTCTCACTATTTCCGCTAAAAATTGACGCCCAACTGCGTGGCCTAAAACATGCCTAAAAAGCCGAGTCAAATTTGTTTTTCTTTTATACAATACATTGAAGGAGATGCTATGAAATGGTGAGCGTGTAAGGGCCTAATGGCTAAGAGTTTTTCA
>PGFW01005022.1:47273-61063 GCA_003123925.1 Haematobia irritans
ATCGATGACTGCCATGGGGGTGTTCTTAAATTCAGCGCTTGTTAGTAATGGTTGTGGTTCTTTCATATAAAAGCTGTGTTGAAATTTGGCGTACATGTCATATAGAATAGCATATCTATTATCGTCAAAGAAGCGATTTTTTTTGAGGGTGTATATGGATACAGACTTATTCATATACACCATCGAATCTGAAGATGTATATGAAGAAATTAGACCTCATCTTAATACACATTTTGATACATCTGAGTATTCAGAAGATAATCCTGTCAATTTTCCTCTTGTAAATAAAAAGGAAATTGGACTAATGAAGGACGAAAACTGTGGTAAGATTATGACAGAGTTTGTCGGATTAGGTCCAAAAATGTATTCATATACAATTGAGGATGGTTATGAAATTAAAAAGGCTAAAGGTGAAAAAAAGTATAATGGACGACTATAAAATGTATGACTATAGGAATTGCCTATTTATTCAAGAAAAAAGTTTGTGATACAATGCTCATTTTTAGGTGTAAGCTTCACAACATATATACGAATGCTTTGAAAAAAGTTGTGTTAAGTACGTTGGATACAAAGCGTATGATCAAGGAAGATGGAATATAGAATAACCTATTCCTCGGTGGGGGTCCTCACAGATCATGAAACTTGAATCAAATAGTAGGAAAATATGCTAGTTGATATAAGAGTGGCAATGGTCTAGATTTAGATTTAGTAGAGACAAAATCGAAACTGATTCCCTTTAGAAAATTTAGTTCAACAATTAATCACTCTGATTTTGATATGGATTTTCAATGATCTAAGTGATATAATTTTAATGTAAATACTACTCAAGTATTTATTATGTATTGATATGTATTTAAAATTAACATTAAGAATTGGTTATTTAGTATAGAAAAAGATTAAATAAATAAAATGAAAAAATTGATGTATACATTTTTGTTTTATTTTTATTTATTTTAAAATTGATTATGGATATAAAGGTATGTATGGTTCATTGAAAAAAAAATTAAATAATTTTTCGCACATTTCCCGTCAATGGTGTATATTCAATATAGCGATCGTGAATTATTAAACAATATGCTATGGTGTTTGCAGGAATGGGTTTACTGGTTTCGAGTTCAATTCTGACATCTATGGGACCTTGTTTGACCATTTCATTTTGGTGGCTAACATCGATGACTGCCATGGGGGTGTTCTTAAATTCAGCGCTTGTTAGTAATGGTTGTGGTTCTTTCATATAAAAGCTGTGTTGAAATTTGGCGTACATGTCATATAGAATAGCATATCTATTATCATCAAATTTGAGATTAAGATCATCATATGGGTAAGGTTCGGAATTTAGATGAACTTTTAAATTTACTAGATTACAATGTATAAACTTGTTGTTTTTTTCAAATACCACGATTACAAATCTGGGGCGCTCTCTATTTAATGAAAGCTTTACATTCCAATTACATTTTGTCGCATTTGGGAATGTAGGATTAAAGTGACAATCCCAACTCCGAAAAGCAAGCGGTAATGTGGTACCATCTTTAATCGTTTTTATAATTTTCAACTTTGTTATATCGGGAAGCTTGCACATGTGCACAAAAAAGTGTCTCGTAAATTTTAAGAAGATTTCTACAAATAATGTTATTACAAGAATTTTCCAGAATTTTAGTTCATTTTTTCGTATCTTCAACGAAAATTAACTACTCGAAAGGAAACTTTATAAATTCTAATGGAATAGCAAATCCGCCCTTTAGTTTTCATGCCTACAAAATAACGATGGAAATTTGCAACTTAAAAAATTTCTTAACTGGTAGTTAAAAATGTCGTTTGTCATACCTATAAAACTACTTGGTGAAATGTTAAAGTATTCTTCTAAATAATAAGTCAATTTTACCATAACTAGACTTTTTTTGTATGAGAAAATATTCTGTTTTTTACGGCAAAATTTAACTTGAAGGTGGGTAGCAATTTCTTACTGAACAATATCCTATTTTAGTTAATAATTGTTGGAAAAAATTACCGCAAAATGAATGATATTTTGAGTGTCACAATGGTAAGGTTAGAATTGTATAGACAGGTTTTCGGTCAAAAGATGGGTAGATAGTCATGTGTCATGCAAGTTTTTTGCTAACTTTGAAGGTTAGAACGTCTTCATCGTTCTTTTAGCGTGATGACCGGTGCGATTTGAAGATAGTTGTTTTAGAAGTAAATGTGTCAGCAGAATGGCGCATGAACTAGATGCATAGTAACAGAGATGCTTGTCTGCGTCAAAGGGTCGGGAATATGTTTTAATGTAAAGGATTGATGTAGCTGTGTGAAATTTTTGTTTTGAGAGTCGAGAGCAGTGCGAATGCAATAGAATGAGAAATGTCAGCTAGTGATGGGGATGTTGTGTGATAATCTGAGGCGTGGGGTGCGTTATTTGTTCTTTCAGTGGTTTAGTGTGTGTGTTTATTATTCGCGAAAGTGGTTTATGTGTCTGGATGAGGTGTTTGCTTTTCAAATGACAGGACAACATGTTGGTTTTCTGTTGGTTGTAAGGGATATGTTTTGTTTTGAGCTTGTTTTGTTGTGGCATGGCCTCGTTGTCAAGATATGGCGTTTGGCGCTGGGCTCGTGGTGCAATTCACTCATGGGGGTTTTAGGCAAGTATGTCAACAAAGGGAATATAAGGTCAATGGAATATTTTGGTTTTTTGAGGGAGCATATGTTTATTAAAAGCTTTGAAATGAAAAGTTATTAATATTTTAAACCGCGATGAGATGTAGCGATGGCACGGCAGGAGTGGGATGATCAGGTGAGCTTCAGAAAAAAGTTATTAAGAATGTTAAGTATATTAGTGAGAAAAGAAATGGTGAACATAGAAGAGTATATTGAAATTGTTTTATCTAATTTTAATTTTTATATTCAATGTTAAAAAAATAAATGTTCAATTTCAGAGTACTCGCAGACTCGAATTTGGATAAATTGTTTGCTTACAACCTCAGCGTATATGGTTTAATGTTAAAAGATAGGTAAGAGTTTTTTTTTTCAATGTGGTTTTCGGTTTAAAAATAATATTCTTTATGTATATTATTATTTGCTAATTATTATTTTTTAACCAGTTTTCAAGTTTTTCTTTTGTTGTTAAAAATAATATTTGAAGTTAAGCAGCAGATCCGGCCAGATGGATTCGCGGCAAATTTTTATATTTTTCCTCAGCGCTATAATTTAAAAGAGTAGTGGTAAGTTTTTCTTTAAAATTGGCTTTCTTTTCGCTAAAGAAATATTTCATAAGGATTGTATGCACTCTGTGGTTTTATTATATCAAAAGTTTAGCAGGTTTTTTAATACCGGTTATTTTTAGAGTATTAGCATTAGAGGTTCAAGGCAAATATTTTTGGAAAAGATTTTTGTTACACCCTCAGCGCATATAGTTTAAGTCATATAATTGGTAAGACTGGTAATTCGCTTTTGGTGAAAATGTGGTTTTCTTTTAGAAAAGGAATTTTTTATTTATAGGTCATTATTTGCTCATTATTATTATTATTATTTTGAAAACAGTTTTGAATGTTTTTCTTTGTTGTATTGGTAGGGAAAAAATAGTGTAATATTCAGAGGCAACCCCAGAGATGGACCTTCAGACATATTTTTTTATATGTTCCCTCCTCGCGTACTAATTTAACTAAGAAGTGGTAAGTTTTTATTCTATAAAATTCCGGTGGCTTTCTTTTCACTAAGATTTATATTTAAATTTTCTATGACCTTTTTTATTATCCAAATTAAACAGGTTTTTTAAATACCTTATTTTTTGTTATTACACTTAACTCAAATATTTTGGAAGACCAATTAAATATTTTTATTGTAAAAAACAAAATATTTAATTTCAGAGATAACCAATTTGGAAAGCATTTGTATGAAATTCCGGTAAGACTGGTTCTTTAACGATGTCTTTTAAACGCAGAAATATTGTAGTTTTTTTATGCATATTATTTCTTTTATTTAGATTTGGTTTTTGGAAACCGGAAATTTAATGGTTTGTCTATGTAAATGTAAAAATGAAATATTTAAGTTTGTCGAGTATCCCCATGAATTCGATAACTTTTTAACCCTAGTGCGTAACATTTAAATAGAGAATTGGTAAGTTTATGTTTAAAACTTCGGCTTTTTTGACAAGAAATACTTTATTGTATTATGTCCTTCACATGCGATTAACAACACAGTTTTTATGAATTAATATACTTAACTTAAATTCATTATTATCTCTAATTGTTTTAAGGTTACAAACCTATATAGTACGTTTATCTAAGAAAAGTTGAAATTCCTTTACACCAATTTAATAAAATGCCCCAATATATGGTAAGTCACGAAGCTAATTTAAAGAAATTTAAAAATTATATTTTATTAGCATGTTAATTTTTAACAAATTTTCATTTTCCTTGCCATTTTTGTTCAGGCAAGCGATATGTGGAATATACTAACGATGATAAAAAACTAAGAATGAAAGATCAAAATGTCCAAACAGCGAGTTAAAATAAACTACTTTCTTGTTCACCACGTGGTCATAACTGTTTATTCACAAAAACATGTTAAATTGAAGACTTTCATCATAAGTTTTTTATAATAAAGTACTTGTGGCTTTAAGAAAGTTTGAATTTTAATGTGGATGAAAATGTTGGTCATAGTAGTTTAAAACGGGTTGTTGTTCCTTTGATTGTTTATTTCTCTATCTGTAGACATGATGTGATTGTGGAAAAATAGTTTTAGGTCCCGACATTTTGAAGGAGACTGTTAACCACTTTTTATTATCGGTTTCCCAAAAAAATAAGCAGGTAAACCAAAATAATACTGCGAAACTTTTACGTGTAGGGGTATATAAATGCTTAGGTGGTGTTGTAGAAAAACGAACCTAAAATACAATGTTATAGGATTAACCTAAAAATTTACAGAGAATATTATAAACTAAGACAAGTTGAAAAAAATCTAAAGGGGCTAAATCATGGTCAATATACTACAGTTTAGTACTTCATTTTGCGAATGGAAAAGGGTTCACGTGTTTTTTTCCAGTGTGGGTATTCTCCATGTTATATTCTGTATCGTTAGTTTAACCATTTCTTCAGGCTTTGTGGAAAAGCAAGATATATGATCATTTGAACTGCGCAACAAAATTAAGTCATGTTTACAGTTTAACACGATTTTATTGAAGTCCTCTGCGAAGCCCAACAATAATTTTAACGGAACATAAAAATTAAATGACCCGTTTTCCATGTCATTGTGTTTACTCCATCCTGCATTCAGCATCATATTCGAATCCAATTCATTGAGAGATAAATAATTTTTTATAGTACTCGCCATTCCTAAATAACGTGTTCTATCAATTTCAACCCCATTGATTTCATAACGAATCTCATCAAACATATGTGCTACACAATTATTTCGCAGTCTAGCATTTGGTGTTGCTATACCATCCATCAGCGTTATGAAGCCTTCTATGTAGATATAACTTTCAGATGGTAAGACATAGAGATCTTGATTTTGGATTGTTATTCTAATTTCATCATTATTTTTATATGACTGTATATATGGCATATAGCTATGATAATCCTTCTTAATAATGCTTTCATCAGAAAATGGTTTTTCTGCAACGCTTAATATTTCAGACATTTTTCTTAAGCTGTAGTTTTAAAGATTTTAGGAATAGTTTATTTTCTTTAGTTAATTTACGTTTATAGATTGGGGCAGTATATTTTGTGTAATTAGCTTGGCTGCTCGTTCCGGAATGGAATCATTACCTATTTTATTGTAATATTTATTATAGATAATCATTTCGCTTTCGGTTTTAGATGAAATCGTAAAGTAATCTCTTCACCCCGAAAATTTATTATACGCCTTTCTTGATCCACAATCCAAACTTTTAGACAACTTATTTCCTTGACATTCACAGGTAAATAGATTAAATTCCTGGGTATCTCATCCATTTTTATATCCTGGAGAGACATTCATAGCAAACTCATGTATTATATGCGACGGTGTGTTATTCATATATGATCCTGTGATTATATTACATTGGACTTGGATGGCATTCACTTTCATTATGTTCACTGATTGATGTGATTTATGTCGTGCATTAGGTAGCAAAATTCGATTGTTGAAGCCAAATAGCGCGCCAATAGAACGATCTTTGTTAAAATCAATAATGTCGTGGGAGGAATATATTTCAATTTGAAGTGTATTATTATTAGCCTCAATCTCTAATATTTTGTTGATATTTTTCTTTACATATTCATGTTTTAAAAATTTAACAATATCCTCCAGTTCATAAGATCCCACCGGAATTTCAATGCAATCACCACCAATGTGGAAAAGATTGTTATCATAGTCAATATTTGGAATTGAATTATACGAATGAAAATCAACTAAAGCACATTCATATTCATCATTAAGTTGTATGGGTGGGAAATAATTGGTTATGAGCACCGACGATCTTCCGCTTAGGGCTAATGTAATTGACATTATGAAAACTTGCTTTAGAATGAAAAACAAAATTAAGTTTCAATCTTCTTTATTTATTTTATATTACTAAATACACATCATAAAATTTCATTCTTATTAATCCATGAATTGTGGTCATTAGAAAATCCCAACCATTTAACATATGCTTGTTGACCTTTTGTTTTTAGAATTTTTTCAACGAGGTAAACATCAGGGTGTCGCGTTCGCAGAATTTCTTCTCTATAGAAACCTCCTTTTATTGGATTACCTTGATAATCTTCCAATAGATATGTGGTAGGATTAGTGTTTTGGATAGAACTTATTCGAAAAATTTCCGTACTGAAATTAGGTGTATATCCTTTTTCAAATATATTTTTATATTTACTTATGCGAACATAGTCACCAACATGGAAGTTTGAGGGTTTATATACTTTAAGATGATTGTAAGCAGTTTTTAAAATATAATCCTCATTATTTTTATTGACATCAATAGGAGCCATTTTTATTGTTCTGTGTATTTTCCGATTATATTGATTAACTAAATTTGGTAAAATGTCAATCCACTTATAGGAACCGTTGTATGAGAACTCTTTAAACATAAAATTTTTTAGTGTACGATTAAAGCGTTCTACGATGGATGCTTTCATCACACTAAATGTGGAGTAGTGGTTTATTGAGTACTTTTGCGTAAGACTTTTAAACTCTTTATTAAAAAATTCTTTACCATCGTCTGTTTGTAGATTTTTAGGTGTTCGACCTTTGTTCAATATTTTTCTAAATGCATTGGAAACATCATATGCATTCTTAGTTTTAGTTGGTTCTGCCCATGCGTATTTTGAAAATGTATCGATGACGGTTAAAATATATTTATATCCTCTATTTAAAGATGAATAAGTTCCCATTTCAACCAAATCAGCCTGCCAAAAGTCATCAATTCCTTTTCATATATATCTCCGACGGGGAAATTTTTTCCGGGCTTGAGTGTGTATCTCTTGTACTATTCCTCTTTTGGCCATTGTTACTTTGTAATTAAATTTGATTAATGAACTTGAGATGTTATTCGCATATCCGACAGGACTGTAAATATATCCTTGATAATAGTTTTTAACTGCGATATTTCTTGATGTATTGTATTGACTTCAATATTTAAGTCTTTTTTTAGTAATTCACGTGAGATTTCGATTTGTTTTTGTAAGTAATTTTTGTTGACTGCGTCTGCACTTTCCACCGGTACCCCCACGTTTTTAATCTTTTTATTTTGGAAATCGATGTTATTATGCTTGTCAATAGCAATACCAAATATTTTCGGAACATATCTTTTCAACTCACTAGAATTTGAAAAGTGACCAAACTTATCGACGCTCATATCTCAATTGAATGCAATTGACAATTATCAGAATATTATATTGGCCTCCCTTAATTCTTCAATTATAGATATTATTTCATTGTTATGATTTGAATGGCCAGCTTGTTGAGATGCAATAAGAAGTTTTAAGCGTTCAACTAATTCATTCGGATCATCCCAATATATATAGTTTGGTTTATTTAAATTTAGGCTCATTAAACCTTTACCAGTGTAAGTGTCACCAAAAAGTTTCTGGGATAATCTTTTTATATTTATATCCTTTATTCCCTCGTATTTGACCAACAGAATCATAGTTCTTGCGATGAGCATTTGTTCCCAAAAGAATTTTCTTGTATATATCCAATTCCAGTGAATCATACTTTTGTGGCTGTTTATGGGTAATTAATTCAAACAAGCCTGGCGTGTTTGCCCACGATTGATTCCCAACAACAATCTTATCATCGCTAATGTTAATAGGACTGTTTCCCAATTTCCACACTCCATTTTCGTCTTTATATGGTCCATATACAGTATCGAGAGTTTGATCATTAAAAAGTTTAGTTAAATTAATAGTATAGAAATTATCATCTTCCAATTGTGAAAAATAATTTTCTGAATTTTCTTTATTGTCGCTGTCTTCATCACTTTGAGAATCCAGTTTAGAATTTATAATTTTTTGAGAGTGTTTATCAAAAAATTTGATTTAGGAGGTTCGGTCTTTATTGGTGTGCTACTTTCAAACTTAAAAGTAGGAAGTTCTTTATTTCGCTGTTTCATTTTCTCATTTTTTAATTTCATTAAATTATTCAATGGATCTGTTAAAGGCTTGAATACATTTTCCAGTTTATGTGAAGCGTCGTCTTCTCCTAATTTTATGCTTTGAAATTTTTTTCTCAAAATTTTTCGAGATTTTATTAATTCTTTCAATATTTTTTCATTCATATTGTATCACCAATAGAAATCTTTTGAATTATTTTAAACCGATAATGCTAACTGATGTATCGCTTTCGAACCGCTTTCGAACCGCTTCATGCTTCCGAATCGCTTTCGTACGGCTTTCGAACTGCTTAGATAAGTAAAGAACCGCCCTTAAAATAATTTCAAATCGGTTGCAGATGAGTTGGGGTGTAGTAGACGTCTGCATACAGTGGAAAGACATATACTACTAAGGTGTAATAAATATGTCAAAACCTTTTCTATATCTTCCATCAGCGATTTCATCGTCTTTGCTTATAACCATAAAACCATACCTATCCCTCCAACATTCACGACATATATCCACAAACATTTTATAGGACATATCGCTACCCACATGGTCATTAAATATATGTTTCATATTCGTTTCATCTTGCTTAAAAACAACAATTATGTTTGCTTGTCCCGTATCAAATGTTTTGGTATGCGACTGTAAGTTTGGCATAAGTAAAATGAGTCTACATTTTTGTGACGACCCATAGAGAAATAATCACGAATATTATTCTGTTTATCGCATGCGACATCATCAAATATCATTATAGAGTTTCGTTTTGCTTCATGTGGCGGTATAACATCGTCGTTGTTGTTATATATGAAGTATCCCATACCACTTATAGGCTCAATTAGTCTTCTCAGGTATTCATATTTGGGTTGATATAACGATTTTGAGTACAAATATATATTTTCAAATGTTAGCCCATTTTCACTTTCTATAAGGCTTATCATAACATTAGTTTTTCCGCAATTTGATGGGCCCACAATTAGACATCGAATGGAATCGGGTAACAATGAACCATGTTTCGATTTATTAGGTTTCGCTTGCGTAAAATCTAGATCACGAACAGAAATACTTGTATCCTGTTTAAGTAAACGCATATTGACGACTAATTTATTATTAAACTGACCAAATAAATTTATGTTTTATTTTTTAGTTGAGAGCATATATATGTTTGTATTTCGGAAGAGACAAGTCAATCGCAAACGATCCATACAAGGAAGAGGATTCGTAAACAATTTAATCAACGCCTTACCCATTGAGCTACATTTACCCGGATACCAATTTTGTGGACCAGGAACAAAACTCGATAAAAGATTGAAAAGGGGTGATAAAGGGATAAATGCTTTGGATGCAGCCTGTAAAATTCATGATATAGCTTATTCACGAAGCTCAGATATTGAAAAACGCCACAAAGCAGATAAGGAACTCTTAGAGAGGGCGTGGGAGAGAGTAAAAGCTAACGAAAGTACTTGGGGTGAAAAATTAAATGCTTATTTAGTCTCCAACGCAATGAAAGCAAAACTAAAACTTGGCATGGGTATGAGGAAGAAAAAAGCATGCGGACGTACAATTTTCAATTCAACAATTAAAAAAGCCAACACACTACTAAAGAAGCAAAAACCTGTTGATATTAACTCTGCAATAAAAATCGCTCGGAAAGTTATTAATTCATCATTCAAAGGGAAAAAGTCACATGTCGTCATCCCAAGAGTTATTAATGTTCCTAAAATTGGCGGTTTTCTACCATTGGTTCCTATTATAACAGCACTAGGTGCCTTGGGTGCAATATCTTCGGGTGTATCATCGATAGCAAGAACAATTAACACTGCTAAAGATGCTAAAAAGCAACTAGAAGAGAGTATGCGTCACAACAAAAGTATGGAGTCAATTGCTATGGGTAAAGGACTTTATCTTAAACCATACAAAACTGGTATGGGTATTACCCTAAATAATACGGATACAAAAAACTAATATCTAAGCTACCTAACAGACCGCTGACAGATATAGACATCCAAATATTTGGGAAAGAATATATACCACATTTTCGAGGAGTCTTTATGCGAGATAATCTTCCGAAAAAATGTCAAACAAAAGAATGTGGTGTAGTAAACTTAGACTCAAGTATAGGATCTGGAACTCATTGGGTAGCATATTATAAAAACCACAAAGAAATTGAATACTTTGACAGTTTTGGAAATCTTCAACCCCCACTAGAAATATTGGTTTATTTAGGTCCCAATATCAAATATAATTATCAACGAGTGCAAAGGTTTAATGCATTCAATTGCGGTCATTTATGTTTACAATTTTTACTCCAAATTGTAACCAAAAAAAAAAAAATAATGTTTAATGTTCTCTGTTATTTGAATATAAAAGCAAGATGAGACTTTCCTTGATTTAGTTGGCTACGAAATATTGTCCGTTATACTTCGAATCATGTATGTACCGGATTTTGTATTGGTGGACTTTCAATACTGTCATGGGAATGATGACAGCATATATATAAAAGAATTGGCGTATATGCGAGGCTATTCTGTCGTACCCAGCTATTTCCTATTCAAACCCCCTTTCGATAACAGAGAACTAGTCAAGGAGGGTAAACGGAAAAACACATATTGTAAAAAATATGTTCACGGCTTAGATTGGAAAGATGGTGATATAAATTACACTGAAGTTGGCGATGCCTTGGAACCACTAAATAGTTATAAGTATGTGTTTGTTTTTGGACAAATTAAGAAAGAATTCCTTCAAAAATATTTAAATACAAATATTGTAAATCTAGAGTATAGAACAATTTTCCAAAATATGAGAAGCTACTATACGCATTGCCCTATGCATAAAGATAGGAAATTCAAGTGTGCTGTAAATAATATATTTAAATTATTTATATATATAGAGAAATTTTATGAATCTATAGAGGAAATTATTTATGAAGAAATACAAAACTAAACAATATTTCTAAACAAAAATAAATAAATAAATAAAACTAAATAAAATAAAATTCATCTGTGTTTCAATTCATAAATTTTACATGTATTCCAATATCAAATATAATTATCAATTAATGTAAAGCTCTGAAATGTAAACTTGATATTTAACACCCTCATTTTCTGAATATAAAAGCAAGATGAGACTTTTTTATATTTAGTTGGCTTCGTAAAATTGTCGGTTGTACTTCTCATCATGGTCAATTTTCAAAAATCAGATTTTGTATTGGTGGACTTTCAACATTGTTTTGGAAATAATGATTGCATATATATAAAGGAATTGGCGTATATGCAAGGCGGTTCCGTTGTACCAAACTATTTTTTATTCAAACCTCCTTTCGATAGGAGGGAAGCTACCAAGGAAGCCAAACGGAAAAATGATCATTATAAGAAATTTATTCATGGCTTAGATTGGAAAGATGGCGATGTAAATTACGCTGAAGTTGGCGAGGTCTTAGCACTCTTAAATAGTTATAGGTATGTGTTGGTCTTTGGAAAAATTAAAAAAGAGTTCATTGAAAAATATTTAAGTACAAATATTGTAAATCTAGAATACAGAACTGTTTTTGCAAATATGAGAAACTATTATACCCATTGTCCTATGCATGAAGATAGGAAATTTAAGTGTGCTGTAAGTAGCCTAGTTAAATTACTAAGATATATAGAAGGGCATGATTGTATAGATGACATGATTAGTAAGGCAATAAAAAATGAAAATTGTTCACAATAGTAACCCATATGTGTTTTAATATGTACATTACTGTGAGATTATTTAGTTTTTAAAAATTATTTAAAATGTTATTTTTTATATTTTTTATTTATTTGTTTTTTTCTCTTAACTGGCATATCAAATGATGCTATTATAAGGTTTATTGTGTTTAAACTTAAATCATAATTAAATTTTTTTCACCATAATATAAATCTTCTAAATAGAAGACTTCTTCCACCATTCTCCTGTGATTTTCGGGGTGCTTGTCATGATTGAAAGAATTTGCACCCATCATTAAGTCACCCTCTACCGATAAGTCATCCTCTACCGATAAATCAACCTCTACCGATAAGTCATCCTCTGCCGATATTTCAGTGAGGAAATGTTGGCCCTCCGGTATATCCAGTTCTTCCACTTCCATGCTATTTAGCATTCGGCTATTCGCATCTACGTTTTCATCCTCATCATCGCTGATTACAATTTGGGATGGTGGCAAGCTCATTTTTTCTCTTGATGTGAAAATGATGAAAGTTGAATAGAAACGGTTGCTGTGAATTTCTTTTGGACACTCTTTGAAAAACTGAAAATCCGTACATTTTAGAATTCCATTGTAGTGAATGAAAATTCGATGCATTTTGAGATAATTTTTGCTTAGACATTTGTGGTTTCTTTTTTCTATTTAAAATTATAAATATTTAAAGTGAAATCAATACATTCAAAATATTCCATAAGCAATACATTATGAAATTTTATTCCTATTACATGTTTGTTGTTTCTCACAACCTATGACAAAAAAAATATATTTTTTTTTTCGAACGTTATCTAATTGTGTTGAAAATAAAAACACAGTGGTTTATAATGTTTAGAATTTTATTCTTTATTTACATATTAATTTTCATTTGCTTTTTTTTAAACAATTAATATGGTGCATAAAACGGATCGGAGGACAAATACTGTTTCAACTCCAATCCGCTGATTGGATTCTCCTTATCGTCTGAAATAGACACTTTTGAAACAGAAAATTCTCCAGAATCTATACGTTGAATTGTATCATCATCCAGGCTGTTAAATCTTTTGGGTAAATATAAGATTTGATCATCCACCAAACGCAGCACTATAGAATCCCTACTTTGTGTTGTCTATGTAGGATACGTTTTAAATTTTTTTCATTGAAAATGGATACGACATTTATAGCACCGGACATATTTATTTATTTATTCTAATTCACTTACGTTTTCTGAACTGTGGTATAATTCCAGAGAGCTTAAGGCTTTTATAAGCGATTGTTCAATCCTAGGCGATCAGAAAACTCCACGCAGCCAACCAAGAAATGAAACCGAATAATACAATTTTTCCCAGCAGTCTCCCATTTTAGAATGTAAAACAAATCAATATGTTTCCCAACAGTGAAACACTTTTCTCTTCCCCCTACCCCTTCTTCTATGGTACATGGACAAACACCAAATCTAGGTTTCAGCGATTGTTCAATCCTAGGCGATCAGCATATGCCACACAGCCAACCAAGAAATGAAACCG
>PGFW01005025.1:9544-23143 GCA_003123925.1 Haematobia irritans
TATCGAACATTGTGGAAAAATATAAATGAAGAGTTAATCGTATGTAAAAAAAAGATCGTGACATTCATTTCTTACCTCAATCATTTTCTCCCTATTCTTTAAAGGATTCATTGGAGGCTCCGTAAGTAAAATTTTGGTATTTGTTGGATCAATATTCATTTTCTTTGGACCAAATGTGTAATCCCAAACGTGGCACATATCTCTCCCAATTTCGTACCACGCCATTTTCCATAGGATAAGACACCTCCAATAATGAACGTAATTGTGAAGCTTCATCGCCCACCATCAAATCCTATAAATATTCCACAGGTATATTGAAGTTAAAAGATTTTTAATCAACTCTCGTTACGGTACATATCGTAGGAGAACGAAATAAAAAAACAAATAACCATTATAATTGAACAAAAGCAAACTCTAGAAAAATGACAAAAATTAAATAAAAGTACATAGTTTTTCGGGAGCAAAAGGTGATAGTTGTTACTAAACCGCATTTACATCAGTAAGTTCAACATGTTACACTATTACTTGAATTTTACAAAAATTATAAAAGAAATAGAAAGATTTGTAAGTATTTTTTTTTTCAAACAGTTTTTAAAATCTCGGTAAACTCACACGTCATACAATGGAGAATTGTGCGGTACAGAAAAGTCACATTATAAAGTTAGAGATGTTGTATGAAACACTTTCATTACAATTTTATACGTTGAAACATCAAACAGAAGTAATGCTCTTATCCTACAGATGACTTAATTTGTAACCTCTTGTCAGAGCATAGACATTCTTACTTAATAAAAAAATCGAGTTATTGTCGAACGAAAATTCCACAAAGTTGACCTTATTTCAATCTGTATATTTGAATAGGAATATAGAGGACGCAAAAACTTAGCCAATGGCTACCATTATGTGCGAGCAACAAACCAAAGACCTCGGCACTATACCATTCCAGTAAGGTCTCACACTGGTGTAAAGCAAAGCACTGCAAAATGGCCATAGATGACAACATCCATGGTATTTTTTATTATGATGTTAAAAAGAAATATGCAGTGATATGTATAAATTAAGGGCGGTTTCGTTTTCGCAACAAAATTATGTTTCCGTTTCGGTGTTACAACTACTCTTTCCCTCATTGTAATTTTCGCCTCCAGAAATAGTGTCATTTCCAATGACGGTGCTATTATTCAAGTTCATGAACATTTTTGAGGATACAGGATCGCAAAAATCTAATGACAGTGTCCTCCATATGGCAATCAATCTTCGAGAATGCTTTGCACACTTTTTTCCGCAAATCGAAGTATCGCCATAAGACTTTAGGGTAGGGTCACACTAGGCAAACATTTAATCCAAAATGAAGTCGTCGAACTTTTCCAGGGCCATTTTGAAATATCTGGGTACAGTTTTAGAAAATACTGCTATCGTTATATATGAACTCCCCAAATATATGGCTGCTTAAAATGTTTGCTGCTCGACTGCAAACAGCTTTGTGGCATCCGTAAGTCTTGTTAGCGAAATAGTTTTCATTTAAAGAGGGACCACAAATTAACGTTGCGTCCTTTATCTGTGTGGGAAAGGCTAACAACGATTGACTCCTATAAAATTTTATGCATCTTATAGCTATAATACCTCTTGTATTAAGATTTGACCATTATGGGTTCGAAACACTTACTGTTTCAAAAAAAAAAACAAGTAGAAATTATCCAACATTTACATATTTTTGAAAATCGGCTCTTTTTAAACTTTTGATGTGTCCAATCGACTAATAAGACTTTTAAAATAAAAGTCTGACATCACGTTAATAAAGTGGAATATTCTATGAATACAAAACAGATATGTGGTGGATATGAACGGTGGATAAAATTTTTGTTATACCGGTGCTCAATATTTTTAAAAAAGTTGATTGGACAATGTAGAAAATCTCGAAAAGTCGATCTTCTCAAATAAGTCAAAGGGTCAATGGTAAGTTTGTTACCGTTAATATACCTTAAATCCTCTAGATAGGCAGGAGGCTGGATTATACACTCCCCAATTTCAGTAATAAAGCAAGCATTAAAAAATGATTAATTATACTGTTTCAATTATAACAGAGAGATTAATAAAGAAATAATTGAAATAATTTTCATATTGTAAACTTATTGTTCTTTATTTATTACAACGACAAGAATTAATCCTGTTATATGTACATTAAATTAATAACTTGTCCTATCCATGATTTTTATAGTTCTAAAATTATGCGGTGAAAATTTTCTTGAAATTTTAGTAAACATAAAAAACAAGAACCAATTGATTACTGAAACTCGCCATGCTTTCTTGAGAAAAGTGTTAGTGTTAGTAAAAGAATAACGAAAGAAATAAAAATCGAACAAACAACACATTCAATAGACAAAATAACTATAAGAAAAAACTAATTAAATACCATTTGAAAAAAAAGTAGCTATTAAGAGCAATTCTACGAGCAGGACTATCAATTAGAGCAAGAACGTTTGTTTCTTCAAAACAACAATAAAAACATTTTTCCCACTCACATTCTTTAAGAATGAATAATTTTTAAAATTTCATTTCTTTGAATACAACATTTTTGAAAGATTATTTTTTTTGATGAAAATAAAAATTGTGGTAAAAGTTACATACAAAAACTTAAGTTGTGGATGCAAACTTAATATCATTGCATTATTTTTGGTTTCTAGTCTTAACCATTCTTGTTAAAAAGTCTAAGTGATATACATAATGGAGAGAACAACTCTAAATTGAAATTGGCTTTCGTTGGTTAGTTAAAAAAAATGGACAGCTATGTCAAAAATTTCAAGTATTTGGCAGTTAAAAAAGTAAACAATTGGGTACATAAGTGAAATGTAGAAAATCTATAGACTTTACATCAACGTGTAAGAGCTCCTTAAAAATATTCCAACAACCAGATTTTCCAAAAACAATTTATGTATTACATATAAATAAAGAAGAACGAACAAAAAGCAGATTTGTATATAATGACCTGAATTTTGCTTCGGTTTCTTTCTGAATTGTATTAATAATAATAAAGTTCAATGTAAACTATACTAATCAAATAACAATGCTAATCACCATTAGCTAACGAAAACTCACCTTGACCTTCCAATATCGCAATTTTGTTACAGCACGAATGAAGTATGGCCTGCCAACCATGGAGCGGGCAATATATGTTGCCGGAAAGTTGCTGCCAGCATAACGCACTTGACAAACCTTGCAAATAATAAAAATCATAATATAATTATAAGTTATGGGTTTCGATTCGAGTTCACTGCCATATAAAAATTAAAACATAAATACGATAAAACTTTATTATTTTCCGGTTCGGAACGCGAATCTGTGTAGGGAATAACGTTTCGCGAGAATTAGAATCCCTAAATTAGACCACAAAACTTGCAGCGGAAGTCTTTTGTCCAGTTTTATACGCCGTCTTTTTCAACTAACTCACACCAACTTTCTCCGCTTCGTTTGTCCTGGGGAGGCCACGATTACCCATTACGTTGGATAACAGTACAAACCTATATTTCTGCCCGAACTTGGCGAAGGGTTAAATATAGGCTCTGCTAACCAATCTACAGAGAAAATTACTAATCAGGCGGTTACACAAGCACTGTAAAAATTAATACGAGTATTACTCTAATTAACTAGCTATTGCAGACACGAATAGCGTATACGCTCAAATATGTCATCCGATGGGCAAACGGTCAAACCATATATTAATAAGTAAAAACAATATGGTAGAAAGTGAATAAGCCTTTATATGACTCATTATATGAAAAATAATAAATATAAGCACGTAAAGGCATATTTATAAGATGGAGATTAAAAAGAAAAGTATGCGAAACCAATAATAGTCACCTATCCTCTATATAGTCATATAATCGGATGTGTTTAAAAATTTTCCAATTTAATGTTTCAATTAGTTGTTACTTAGACTCCAGCATCACAAGGACGCATTTTGAATGCTCATACCAATCAGCATTCGGTCCTCAAAATATAACGATTTGCGAATACCTTTGGATATGGGGAATTTCCACCAATATTAATATAATAGCAATAGTCCAGGAATTACCAGTATTATTTGCCGATAATAGATCGAATGGAAACATAGTAAAGGGATCAGGTTTTCATAGCAAACAGAAATCCCTCACTTCAAACCCGGTAAAAACTTCTGACAATCGGATCAAGAAAATATTGTTTCTTTGTTTTTGATATAATGTAACAGTTCATTTAATAACAAAAACAACAAATTATGAAGTAATCTACTTTTTCGTCAGGAGGCGGCGTTTGCTGGCATAGCGCGGAAAATGCAATTACAATCCATTGAGAGATGTCTGAGGTGAAAACTGCCCACCAGACACAATAAAACAATTTTTCCTTCTTTCTATATTTCTTAAGCCATCTGACATAATGTATAGTGTAGTTCCACATAACTCACTAGTGTGTGATCAGTAGCGTCCAATTGAGACATACTTATTCGTTAAATCCCTTTTGTGCTGCCGTATCTTGAATACTGCCAATTAATTCGAAGACACACAATATTCTGCACCACACCACTTGCTCTTACTTACGCCGTCCCCATATTCGCATAACCTATAACATTGGCGCTCCTTTTACTGTCCATTTCTTCTTTATATACTGCTGCAAATCGCACCCGCTGCTGCTCTGCCGCTGCTATTGCTTTTATCTATCACTGTGTTAAACTTTTTAATGTGTTCTCTGGATCTTTAACAGCTGTATACAAACACGACTACGTTGTTAGTGCCCAAAATAGAACTCAATTATTACTCTCTTTTGCTTTTTAATTTAATATTCATATATAATAAAGCAAGTTGCAGAACTATGTTTCGTTTTTGCACAACAAAAATTCACTAGTTTTTTTTCCTGCTGAGCATGAAACGAATATAGTGTGCACATTGCGAGGTAGACAATCAGACTACACAGCCGCATATTCTCCATTAATGTCGTTTGGTTCTTATCAATAGCCCGAATATAACTGATCGAAATCGACGTTCGTCTCGGTTCAAACCGAAATCAACAGGAGCGCTCGTAAAATAAAAATAGGACCAAACATTTCAATACGCAAAAAATACCTGTGCCGTGCTTTTTATCACTGATAGTTCATTTTGGACGAAAGTTTGAAAGTGATTTCAGCAAAAAATTGCTCTTAAAAAAAACTTACTTATACCACTGTATTTCTTTCAATAAAATTTAATTCAACGAATTTCGAGAGCAAACTGATGATGACAACATCTTTCGAATATTTTAAAATAAAACACATGCTTCTTCCCATAGCCAGCCATTTCAAAGTTCCATTTCACACCTCATCGTTGACCACAGAACTCTCCAAATGTCACTTATAACCATCGATTAAAGTACTATCAAAATCAGTACACTGCAAGTAATTGCCATCCTACCTGCTTAAAAAGCCCATTTTTTTTGTGAAACGCCAAGCGCAACAGTTGTTATATTTTAATTAAAATCAAAAACGAAAGATTAACCAGTCTGAAAACATCTAGTATTTATACGCTATAAATTCTGTGAAGTATATGTGAAACAATTTGTGAATTTATCCAAATCGGAATAAAGTGATTTGTTTCAGATATTACCCAGACACGCAGCCTCCATGGAATAAAACCACAGGTTGAGTTAGACGCCAGGCAACAGTAAACTCGGTTACTTGCAACCAACATCATCAATCTAACCTGTCAAAAATTATGTAAAAAGTTAGTGATACTGGATAAATTGTCTTATAAGTTTTGTTAAGAGATATTGTAAATGTTTAATCAAATTACATAAAATATCTAAGACAAACGTGTTCTTACTCGACTACAAATGATCTTCACAAACCATATCCTCTAAACATCAGACTTTTTCTGATCTTGTTTGGAGGGTCCTCTTATTTGGCGCTCGGTCTAAATTATCGTAGTATAGGCACCTAAGAACTTTGCACTCGATGCGAAACATTTTGTAGTAACTTTGGCGTCGCCTTACTAACCTCTTCAATAAAGTGACGCCGCTTTTCCGACGGAGTTTTTGAATGCTGTATTATGATTGTTTCGATCGTAGTGGGGACTTCTCAAAGAGTCCCCAAATTCAAAAAATGTTGGCCTAGGTTGCATTGTCCGCCTTTGTATAGAAAATACCTATCCTGATCAATCGGCCAATCATTAATGGACCAACCAGCGGCGCAAGTCGGCCTAAAAATAAAAGTAAAGCAAGTCCCAAAGCGCATATTAATAAAGGGTTAAAATGTCTACACCGAGCACACAGCGCGTGTGTACACCCCAATACTATTTAGAAAGTCAAACTAAAGCAGAAGCCATTTGACAAGATTGAATGTCGAATATTAGTCACCTGATTGCATCGACTTTTATCCCTCTATAATAGGCCTTGAGGCCAATAAGCTCAAATCTATTTTAAGCTAACACTAATAGTCTTCTGCTCTGAAAATTCTATAGCAAACAAATATCAAAGTCTAAAGCGGACCTGTTAGACGGTCGGATAAACACTACGACAGAGTTCGCTATTGTGTTAGTGTTCGTTTCAGTTTTACCCTCACACTTGGCCACGCAACAAGTATGATAACAACATGAGAGAAATAAGAAGAAGCAGTAAACACAGACAAATGAAATGACGAAAAGTCGCCATAGAGGCAAATTTACGCGGCATTTCAGCACTCGCCAACAAAACGATAGTGCTGCGATTGCTCTGTTTTCCTTCTTGAAGTTCTTTTCTGTTCTCGTCCTGAAATTGATAGGCATTTTTGTTAGGTTTCTGATAACATTTTAAAAGGCATTCTGTTTTTTTTTTCTACAGGACAAATATAAGGCAAAGCACTTGATTTTTTCCGAGAACAAGAAAAAACCTTTACAGAGTGTAAACCATTTTTTTAGTAAAGAATGGCAAAGCATAACAAGAAAAAGTCCAACTGAAATTAGCGATCGCCCACTTTAATTTCATGCAGAAATCACTTGCTTTAATTATTGAAAATAGCAATTTGTTTTTGCTAATGTTTTCAACATCTGAGATTTGTTGCCTCCAACCAGGAAAAAATCAAAGTTTGTATTGATTTTATGTCCAACACGTCGCCCGCCAACACGAGGAACATGGCTCCTATACTAGCGAATTGTCGCCGCCAACGACTTGTTGTGTCGTAGGCGTCATTATCGACCGTTAAAGGTGCCCCCTTAATCCGCCCCGAAGTTTTATCCGAGAACGACAGTGCTGCGGTCGAACATATCCCAGATTTGGCCATATTTATAAGTTATGTCGAAACTGGCAAATCGATACTGTTGTTTTGCTTTAATGTAATCGAAACCACATTTTTCGAATTTATTGCGTCCGTTACAGACTATACAGTTTTTCCTGACGGAATGTCTGTGTTTATAAAGAGGGCCGATCGATACGAATTGTCCGGCGATGGACTCAATTAATCGATAAATGGTTATACACTCCATAAACATACAGCAGTAGATCGATATGCTTTGCACATTAACTTATAATGGTTCTAATACATGAGATAATGTCGACACGAGCCTACGTCGTCATTAGCCGTTAGCCCTAGACAATTTTCCTAGGGGGACTATAGCCCCCCTAGCTAAAAATTTAATAAGGACTGAAGTTATACAGTCACTTAACCCTCTAATGCCTATCTTGCCTTAGCGGGCTTCGTTATATGAGGAAGCCTTTAAGTAAAACACACCTTAAGCAACCCAAAACTGGATAAAATAAATAAGAAAATTTTCGTTAAAAACTGTTCAAGAGGCTTTGCAGCATATACTGAACTTACCGTATAAATTTTTCTTGGCAAAAAATTGGGCATAGTAAGGGTTAATATTTATATTTTATAAAAATGATATAACAGGTCAGCTCAACATAACACTAGACAATTAATTATTTTCATAATAGAAGCAATCTAAATAGTTCATAATTTTATTCCCATGCAAAAAAATTGGAAGGTGCTCTAAAGAACACAATCTTTATGTTAAAATCACAGAGAGTTTTTAAATTCAATTTCAAACTTATCTCAGTATTTTTAATGGTAATTTTTTTAAAACGCTTAAAAAGGTGTAAAAATTAATAAACATATTGCCGCCCCCAAAAAAGCCAAAATTATTCCTAGAAATATCCGATAATTTTTGGAGGAAATGTTCGATGGTCCCAAACCGTTTCCGGTGTGGTAAGATAGCATTAAAAATAATTTAAAAAAAAAAAAATTATTTGGAAAAATATCCACAGGAATTTGTTAATTCACATTGCAAAACACTGAATTCAGATCACACCCTAAAAAGTGATTCAAATTCATGGTTGAACAGCTTTGAAATGGTGGACATCCCGTCGCTAGGACAAGCCCTATGTTAAATTCACTAACCTTCTGGCGCCAATTTCATCCACTTCCGATCCAAATATAACATTTTCATTTATTTTTTGTAAAACGCTTTTGCTGGGGAGTATAAAAAATCAATGGAAAAACGAAATCGTTAAAATAGGTTTCAAAATTCTGGTTGGCGGGGGCCTACAATTTATTCTGGAGGGTCTAAGCCCCCCTCCCCAGAGCGCCTTCCTAGCTTAATGCACTGTTCGTGCCGAAATAAACTTATTAGTCTTCACACGGCCATATTCATCCCCGACAATTCGAATCGATGCCCCTCACTATTATATCTTTACAAAGACAACACATCTCCGAACAACTACCCTGCCAACATTTTTGAATATTGGGGCCCTTCTGAGAATCCTCGTACGTCGAACAATCATATACATATCAAAACTCGGCGCGAAAAGCGCCGTCACTATTTGAAGAAGTTGTACCACCCAAAAGTTACTACAAAAAGTTTCGCGATCGCAGAATGCAATTATTAGGTACTTATAGATCAATTTAGATACCCTACCGCCCCATAAGACAGAGCCCCTCCAACCAATTCCAGAGAAAAAGCGCCAATTTAAGATAGTGTAAAAGAATCATGTGGCGTTGAGTAAAAATCACCCGTTTGTTTAATACTTTATTAAATTTATTTAACATTTATACAAATTGCTTAAAAAAACGTATAACATTTAACCACTATCACATCACATGTTGAACATATATTTTTTGCATTAGATGATGCTGTAGAGTTACAAGTAGCGAGTTACATGCTGCTAGCGTCTATCAGCCAGTTTTTATTCGATCGGGGAGGGGCAAGCACCACGGTTCTGTAACAAAATAATTTAAACAACAACAACTTTTATCTCATTTGCGAAAATCCAAAAATTGTTCACCAATACTACCTTTCACAATGTGTAAGCGTAAAAATCTATGTTCTTCATGCCATCCAAAAAACGGCTCTGAGCCGTCAACCCCAATACCATAATGCATATCCCCCAACGGTAGCAACAACATAAACCTTTCCATAAGACTCCAGAAAAAAAGATTACTGTTCGTTTCTCTCGGTTTAAAATGTATGATACAATTAATAAATATCATGAAATTAGATTTGAAGTGTAAAAAGCCACACATTTGTTCTACCCTGTTTCTTGAATTTTGTTGGTACGTTATATTTCAGATTCATAGATATAGCAAAAAAATCATTATGTCGTCCCATTATGATACCGCCCCTTCCTTTACATTTTTAGATGAAACCAGACCTTTTATACTTTATACCGCTTTCATTCAATACTTGTGTTATGCCTTTACAGAGTATCAGTTTCATTCGACCTGACAGCTGCTCGTGTCGAACATTAATCCCATATATTGTTGCACAATATAAGTTAGAGTCCAAAGCGCCATTAATCCGATTTGACTGCGCGATGCCATTTAGGCGATGCGATTAATACATTACAGATTACTTATCAGTCATCAGCCAACCAAGTCGCTATCGATCCGGACACCACTGTAAGCATCTTAACAAAACCCACCGACATTCCGCTCTCGGAATTAAGATGATAATCTCCTCGTAAAAGCGCATTAAATTGGCGTCCTAGTAGCCAGTAAGCTTGGAAATACGGAAGACAACAAATTGGGATTAGCCATTGAACGAGGGCGCGTATGTAGTCATAAAAGGGTGGGTATACAATGCCCCGAAAATTAAGTGCTGCTATCTTCTGCCTGTGAGTGAGTTATGAAAAAAGAAGAAAATTAACTAACCCTTCGCCCCGCAAATGTGATTGACCAAGTATGGATCTCTCTCTTGTGCGTCCTCTTTGTCAGAGCATAGACATTCTTACTTATAAAAAATCGGTTTATTTCAACGGAAAATTCCACAAGTTGACTTTTTCAATCTTGTATATTTGAATAGAATATAGAGAGCAAAAACTAGCCAATGGCTACATTATGTGGAGCAAACAACAAAGACCTGCACTATACCATTCAGTAAGTCTCTACACTGGTGTAAAGCAAAGCATTGCAGTTTGTAAGGCAGTTGTTTTTTTTCAAAACAGTTTTTAAAATCTCGTAAACTCAACACGTCATACAATGGAGAATTGTGCGGTACAAGAAAAGTCACATTTAAAGTTAAGTGATTGGTAATGAAACATCTTTCATACCAATTTTTAATAGATTGAAACATCAAACAGGAAATAATGCTCTTATCCTACAGATGAGCTTAATTTGTAACCTCGATCGTGACATTCATTTCTTACCTCAATCATTTTCTCCCTATTCTTTAAAGGATTCATTGGAGGCTCCGTAAGTAAAATTTTGGTATTTGTTGGATCAATATTCATTTTCTTTGGACCAAATGTGTAATCCCAAACGTGGCACATATCCTCCCAATTTCGTACCACGCCATTTTCCATAGGATAAGACACCTCCAATAATGAACGTAATTGTGAAGCTTCATCGCCCACCATCAAATCCTATAAATATTCCACAGTATATTGAAGTTAAAAGATTTTTAATCAACTCTCCGTTACGGTACATATCGTAGGAGAACGAAATAAAAAACAATACCATTAAATTGAACAAAAGCAAACTCTAGAAAATATACAAACAATTAAATTAAAAGTACATAGTTTTTCGGGAGCAAAAGGTGATAGTTGTTACTAAACCGCATTTACATTCAGTAAGTTCAACATGTTACACTATTACTTGAATTTTACAAAAATTATAAAAGAAATAGAAAGATTGAATTTATTATGTCGATTAGATCTATCGACAATCTTCATCAGAAAAGAAACCGAAACAAAATTCAGGATTATATACAAATCTGCTTCTTTTTCGCCTTCTTCTTTATTTACTATGTGATACATAAATTGTTTTTGGAAAAATCTGGTTCTCTGAAGTATTCTTTTACAGGAGCTCCTTACACGTGATGTAAAGTCTCATAGTTTTCTAAATTTCACTTATGTACCCAATTGTTTACTATTTTTTACTGCCAAATTTTGAAATTTTTGAATTAGCTGTCCATTTTTTTTTACTAACCAACGCAAAAAGCCAATTTCAATTTAGACGTTGTTCTCTCCATTATGTTATCACCTCACTTTTTACAGAATGTTTAAGACTAGAAACCAAAAATAAATCAATGGATATTAAGTTTGCATCCACAATTAGTTTTTGTACTGTAACTTTTACCACAATTTTTTATTTTCATCAAAAAAAAAATAATCTTTCAAAAATGTTGTATTCAAAAGAAATGAAAATTGTTTTAAAAATTATTCATTCTTAAAAGAATCGTGAGTGAATGTTTTTATTGTTGTTTTGGAAGCAAACGTTCTGGCTTAATTGATATGTCCTGCTCGTAGGAATTGCTTTAATAGCTACCTTTTTTTTTTTCAAAATCGGTATGTTAATTAGTTTGTTATTCTTAAGTTTTTGTCTATGAATGTGTTGTTGTTCGATTTTTTATTTCTTTCGTTTCTTTTACTAACACTACAATTTTCTCAAGAAGCATGGGCGAGTCTCGCAGTATCAATTCGGTGTTCTTGTTTTTTATGTTTAACTAAAATTTTCAGAAAATTTTCAGCATAATTTTTAGAATATAAAATCCATGGATAGGACAATGTTATTAATTTAATGTACTTAACAGGATATTACTTCGTCGTGTGTAATAAATAAAGAACAACTAAGTTCTACAATATTGAAAATTATTTCAATTATTTCTTTAATTAATCTTCTGTTTATAATTGAAACAATTAATTAATCATTTTTTTTTAATGGCTTGCTTTATTACTGAAATTGGGGAGTGTATAATCCAGCCTCCTAGCCTATCTAGAGGTTAGGTTAGGTTAGGTTAAAAAAAATTGAGAAGATCGACTTTTCGAGATTTCTACATATTCCAATCAACTTTTTAAAAATTTGAGCACCGGTATAACCAAAAACTTTTACACGTTCATATCCACCACATATCTGTTTGTATTCATATAATATTCCACTTTAAACCTGATTGTCGACTTTTATTTTTTAAAAGTCTTATTAGTCGATTGGCCACCATCAAATATTTTAAAAAGAGCCGATTTTCAAAAATATGTAAATGTTGGAAATCTTCTACTTGTTTTTTTTTTTGCAACAGTAAGCCTGTTTTTCGAACCCATAATGGTCAAATTTAATAACAAGAGGTAATTATATGCCTATAGATGCCATAAAATTTAGGAGTCAATCGTTGTAGCCTTTCCCACACCAGTAAAGAGGACGACAACGTTAATTTGTACGGGTCCCTCTTTAAATGAAACTGATTTCGTAACATAGACTTACGGACTGCCCCGCAACAAATGCTTTTGCAGTCGAGCCAGCCAAACATTTCTAAGCCCATAATTTGGGGAGTATCATATAAACGATAGGCAGTATTTCTAAAAACTGTACCCAGATATTTCAAAAAATGGGCCCTGGGAAAAGTTCGACACTTCATTTTGGTTAAATGTTTGCCTAGTGTGGACCCTACCCTAAAGTCTTATGGCGATACATCGATTTGCGGAAAAAAGGTGCTGAAACATTCTCGAAGTTGATTGCCGCATATGGAGGACACCTGTCCATTAGATTTTTGCGATCCTGTATCCCTCAAAAAATGTTATGAATTAATAATAACGTTTGGAAATGACACTATTTCTCGGGCGAAAATTACAATGAGGGAAAGAGTAGTTGTAACACCAAGGAACATACTTTTTGCCGCGAAACGAAAACGCCCTTAATTATACATACCTGCATATTTCTTTTTTAATCATCATTAAAAAAAATACCAATGGTGTTGTCATCTTATGCCCATTTGCAATGCTTTGCTTTACACAGTGTAGAGACCTTTACTGAATGGTATAGTGCCGAGGTCTTTGTTGTTGCTCCACATAATGGTAGCCATTGGCTAGTTTTTGCGTGCTCTATATTCTATTCAAATATACAAGATTGAAATAAGTCAACTTTTGGAATTTTTCGTTGAAATAAACCGATTTTTTTATTAAGTAAGAATGTCTAGCCTCTGACAAAGGAGGTTACAAATTAAGCTCATCTGTAGGATAAGAGCATTATTTCCTGTTTGATGTTTCAATCTATTAAAAATTGGTATGAAAGATGTTTCATTACCAATCACTTAACTTTAAATGTGACTTTTCTTGTACCGCACAATTCTCCATTGTATGACGTGTTGAGTTTACGAGATTTTAAAAACTGTTTTGAAAAAAAACAACTGCCTTACAAAC
>PGFW01005026.1:44400-54543 GCA_003123925.1 Haematobia irritans
GACCTACTTATTTACATTCCTGCACGGAGGAAAAATCAAAAAAATATGATCATATCACCTGGGAGCTTTATACTACTTAAACATCTTGAACCGACTTTCCAAACCAAATCCCTGACGTAAATTGGGGGTAACAATTTGAACATTTTGGTGGGTTTATTAGTGTAAATCGGGCTAAGAATATCTGGAGGCTGTATAGTCCCGCTCGACTTTAGATTTTTCACACTGGTTAGTTATGGCAAAGTTTCTACATTCCAAATGTTAAAGAATATGAACTTCAAAAGTGACATCTTCCGAAATACCGTGTGAATCAAAATAACTTCTCTTTTGGGTAAACCATAGGTCTATATGGGGCTATATATAATTATGAACCAATCCGGGTCAGTTGACATTTTCTCTTTCAAGAGGCTCCTGAATTTTATTTCGATGAGTCACAAACGGAATGACAAAGTTAGTCCCCATCCTACACTGAAAAAAAACACAGTGAACCCACCAGGAAGAGCATCTTTGTTTTTTTTTATTAAATTTAGATTATTTTTAGAAAAAAAGTTTTTCAACTAATTCAAGAAAATTAATTTGGCATAATTGAATTCATCACTTGTTAAAGAAAATGTTTTAGTTTAAAGGTGGGTATTAAGTTCGAGTTTAGATTTTCGGTTACATAATCATGGTTGCCACTCCAGCCAAAAATAATCTACCAAAAAGTTTATTTTCATAAGAAAAATTTTGTGAACAATTTTATTTCTATAGAAAAATTTTGTGATAACAATTTTATTCTTGTAGAAAAATCTTTGTAACATTTTATGTCTACTTTGTCAAACTGACGTGTATACTACGGTTATTGGATCGATCTTTTTGATTTAATATATAGCCACGTATGGGATTACATTACATTTAGAGATTTTGGACTGGTTAGGAGTTTAGGGATTTTTTTTAAAAACCTTTATTGCCAATTTCGGGGGCCCCAAGCGTTACGCAACTTAAGTTAATTCGATTGTGGATGGCGGGGGACAGTGTTTAGAAGAAGTTCCTAGCCAATGCATGATGGAGGGTACATACAGCTTCGGACCTATCCAACTTACGGCCATCATATACTTGTTTTTATTTAATTTCGCATGACTTAACAACAAAGCAAAAAAAGCGTTCAAAAATAGGAAGAACGCTCTTTCAACACTTTATTTTTATAAAGACGATTTTAACTTGAAATATACCATAAATTCTACTTTGAAGTTGAGTTCAGAATTTAGGCAAATTTAAAGTGGGCCTTAACTTCATTTTAATAGGACTTGATAGGACATCGAAAAAAGGTGTCCTTTATTTCAATTTCCCGCTTCTTTGGCTAGATCAATACCAAAATCATTTGTGAAAAGTCAAAAATTTTGGAACGGGCAAGCTTTTTTTCATTGCCAAGAATAGGCCAATTTAGTTTGGCGCGAAAAGTGTAAGACATACCCGCAATCCCCGTATATTAATTTAGACGTTAGTATTTGATTTCACTCTACCTAAACATGTAAGGTATCCCGTTCTTAGATAGTTTTGGTTGTTCACACATATAAAGTGCTGAGAATATTTTCTTTTTCAGGCATGTGACTCCAATTGTCGACACATTTCAGGCCTATTGTGAAAATTAAAGGATTGTCCCTTCAATTCATTGTGGTGAATTGTAAGTCTACAGTATTAAGTTTTACAGAAGTTACAGTTTTGCTGTTTTGTTTCGACTGTGGTAACTCCTGTCGTCCGCATTATTTAGGTGTGTAGTTTGTTGTGATATTATACTTTGAACATAACGTGTCACCAAGTCAACAGTGCGCGTGGGGCCACACCAACAAAAATGCTATTGACAAACCATCTATCACCTGGAGGAAGGACGAAAATGCAAAAACTGAGTCATTTTTTCTTTTGCGCCAATAACAAAATAAGTTATACAAATAATATTAGAACAATTTTGTAGAAATCTAACACATAAAAAGCTGTGACGGCCTATTTCAAAACATTTAAGAACGGTCCACGGTCTTGATCATACGATTTTATAAGTTTTTAATTGATATAAACGGACAGTATTTACGTCCACATATAATAAAGCATTAGTGTTCAACTCTATATTTCCCAATATTCGCATCCGTTAGCCAGATCAAACACGACACTAAAGCAAGAATGTTCCTTTTTCCATAACGAAAAAAAATTTCCTTTAAAAAAAAGCAAATAAACAATAACTATTAGTTTTATTTGCTCTTAGAGCAAGATGGTATGTCACAATTAAAGGGGATTTCCCATTCGTCTAAATCTCGGTACGGATGAAAAAATTTTTTGTTGAGCGTAGAGTGATTAACCCGTTTGAACACTACATTAAAACTTCTTTCCATTAGACCTATGTAATTATTTATTTTATTTTATTTATAATTTTGTTTCTTATTAAAATTATATTCATTTCTTCGGCTTCTCTCGAATTATTTTTTTACTTGATTCAATTTATATGATTGATTTTGCATCGTTAAACTCAGCTTTTCAAATTAGGACAATCAGTTTTTGTTATTGAACTTCATCTCCTTTGTAATTATTTTTGTTTTTGAATTATGAATATTAAAAAGTGCATATAAATTTAGGACTTTTATAACTGTTTATTTATAGATATTGATTCGATATTATATCTCAACCGATATTGCACTTATATGACTGCAGAATCACAGCTTTTTAACCTGATTTAGCTGTCAAATTCAGCAGAAAGTTCAATTAAATAGTTATCGAGAAGTGGCTGCACTGAAAAAAAGCATTGACCCTGTTCAAGAATTTGTGTCTTTGACACCAATTATTTTGTGTATTGCATTCACGAGCCAAAGAAAAGCAGAATGACGTACAGACACGATTTCTTTTAATTATTTTGCGTATTTCTTGATTCTATAAAACCAAAGTTTTAAATTTATTAGTTTTTTCAGCGTTTTTTTCTTCATTCCTTTATAAAAGTTCCGTTAACGACAATTTCCAATTTCGCCAAAATCAGATTCGAGTAGAATTATGCTGTGTTTCAATAAAAATTGTCTTTGAAATAAAATGTGAAAGACATGTTCCTATTTTTTAACGTTTTTTTTTTTTTGCTTTCTCTTCAAGATGCAAAAAAAAAAAAAACAAACAAAAGTTAAAGGACTATCTCCCTATTGCAATAAAGTTACAGAATACTTCAAGACCACTTTTGCAGTATAAATTCATTCACGATAATCTGTCAATAAATTGTTTGCATATGGGCCATATTCATCAATTTTGAAGAATTTTCAGTGCAACCAAAATTTTCTTTCTCTTCCAGATATCCATTTCTAAGACGTCGAAAATTTAATTATGACGACAAAACGACTTTTATCGACTTTTTGGACTAGGAAAAAACTTCCTATTACCAGAGAAATGCTCTTCTATGCTAAGCAAAACCAGAATTCGTACCTTTAGATTAAGTAATGTTTCGGCCTCCACGAAATATTTTGATTTCAGTGTAGGTAAATTTAGATACCAGCTCCATACATATTCTTTAGCCCGACTTTCACTAATTATAACCACAAAGTGCAAAATTGGTACCCCCAATTTACGCAGGGATTTGCGTTGAAATCGGTTCAGATTCTATATCATAGCTCCCAATCTATATATATATATATATATATATATATAATTATATAATATATATATTATATATTATATACTAATAATATAGTGATTATATTACGTTTATATTATATATATTATATACTATATTATATTATATATACTATATATATATATACTATATAATCATTCTAATAATAAATATATATATTCCGGATTTTTCCTCGCTGCCAGGATGAATTATTAGTCAAGGTACCCGCTCGACATTTAGAATTTTTCACACTGGTTTAGTTTATGCAAAGTTTTACCATTTCCAAATGTTAAAGAATAATGAACTCTCAAAAAGTGAATCTTCCGAAATACCGTGGGTGAATCAAATAATTCCTCTTGTTGCGGGGAAACCATGTAGGTCTATAATGGGGCCATATATAATAAATTTGAACAATCCGGGTTCAGTTAAATTTTTCTCTTTCAAGAGCTCCTGAATTTTTGATTTGATGAGTCACAAACGGGCATGACAAGTTAGTCCCCGATCCTACATGAAAAAAACACAGTGACACCAGGAAGGCAGCATTCTTTGTTTTTTTTTATTAACATTTAAAATTATTTTAGAAAAAAGTTTTTCAACTAACTTCAAGAAATCCTAATTTGGCATAATTGATTCATCACTTGTTAAGAAAATGTTTTAGTTTAAAGTGGGGTATTAAGTTGGTTTTATTCGCCGCAAATCGCATTTTCCCGATTACTCTTCTTATTAATCCACTTAAGGAATACAAGACTTTGCTCTGAAAATTTGCTTTGGGCTATCCCATCAGACTTATAAGAAATTTGCAACAAATATGTAATAATTTTATGGCCTTTTTTTGCTTTTGAACTTAAGTTTATTTCACTTTTAGTCGATATTTAGCTGAGCTAAACTCGAAATTAATTACCCACTTTAAATGAAAAAATTGGATTTTAAAATTGCAAAATCAATCTTTATTTGCAATACGAATTGTCAAAGTGGGGGCGCATTGTAGTTAAATTTAAAATCTCTAAGAAATAATGAACTAAAGCTACGAATTCTAGTAAACTTTATGCTTTATCTGTTATACTGATATATGTTTTTCACGGCTTTGTTTAATTTAAACTAACGTTTTACGCAAGAAATCTATTAGAGTAAAGGAAACTTTCTCCAAACATAATAATTCGATTGAACTAAAATAAAATGTTTAAATTGCTTTACGAAAATAGAAGGTTCACATTTTTTGAATTGTTAATGTGGAGGGTATAAAAAAGCGTATTCAGTTCCCAGAGGTTTCCCACACTGAAAAAAAAGCCAATGCCCGGCTTCAAGATTTTTCATTTACTTTCAAAATTTTGGTATTGATTCGAACCAAAGAAGCGGAGGAATACAGAGTAAGGATACTTTTAAAGACAACAATCCTCTTTTAAATTGGCGTTTTGTGTACTTTGCTTCTAGGAAGCAATTTAAGTTTTCGTGTTCACAGTTTTTTTTCATATGCTATCAAAGTCTTTTTAAAAACGAGTTAAATGGACAATCCTTATTTTCCAGAAAATAAGAACCTCGCAGCTGGTCCAGTAGAAATTATGACTATGTTTCCAAGTTTAAAAAAACTTCTTTAAAATAAAGTTTGGAACGTCCTATATTTGAACGATTTTTATGATTTGTAGTTCAAGATGCAAAAAAGACAACAAATTTAAAGACAATGTTCACTAATTAAAAAGACATTTTCTGAATTATTTATTGTCAAGCTTAGACCATAAGCCTATAAATTTTTTCTTTCATGTTAAGATACCCATTTTTATTTACACTAAGATACGCCAAAAAATTATTAGAGTAACGCGAACTTTTCCAAACATAAAATTCCGAGAACTACATAATAAGTTAACATGCTTTAGCGAATAGAAGGTCTAATTTTTTTAGAATGTATCGGTGCGAGGGTATAAAAAAGCGATTCAGTTCCAGAGGTTCCCACACTGAAAAAGCCATGCCCAGTTCCAAAGATTTTGTTTTACTTCAAAATTTTGGTATTGATTCCGAACAAAGAGCGGAGCATCAAGTAGATACTTTTAAAGAACACAATCTCTTTTAAATTTTGGGTTTTGTGATACTTGCTACTAGTGAAAGCAAATTTTTAGTTTTTCGTTTTTGTCAGTTTTATTTTTTTCAGTTGCTATCAAAGTCCTTGTAAAACGAGTTAAATGGAAACCATTATTTTTCCGAAATAATACTCGATTCCAGTAGAATTGATTCTAATGTTCAAGTAAACAAACTTCTTTAAGATAAAGTTTGTTGAAAAAGATGTTTGCTTATTTGACGACGATTTTTTTTGCTTTGTAGTCAGAGATGCACAAAAGGAAAACAATTTAAAGGTACAATTTCATTAAATTTATAAAATTTTTTCCTGAATCTATTATTGTCAAGTTATGAACTAGCCTATAAATTTTTTCTTTTCATGGGCTAAGGAATACCATTTTTTAAGTCAAATCACTTAATTATAAGCGACAATACGACTTCATTGCAAAAATTTATCGACTTTTGGCAAGGGAAAATAACTTTTATTTTTAGAGCAAATGCGTTCTTCTAATGACTCAAGCAAATTTGTATTTCGTATTTTAAAGACATGAAAATCTTGACGCTCACGACAATATTTTTTCGGTGTAAAGCAACATTTGCATTCGTGATTTTAAAAGACATGAAATCTTGAGCTCACGGACAATATTTTTTCATGCAAATATCATTTGCGATAACTACTTTTTTTTATGAATCCGGAGCCAATGAAGCAGAGCAATTAAATTAAGAATGTTCTAGCGCTATTTCTCTTTTATTGTTTTTCGTAAAGTACTTGAAATCAATTTAATGTATTAAGTTTTTCATCTTGATATTAACCACAATTAAAATCTAAGAATGAAACTCCATTTCTCAAGTTACCAAATCGAACTTTAAGTTTCCAATTTGAAAGATTCATTAGCATTTACAGTCAAGTTAAGAACGTGCGGTGACATTTTATTAAAATCAAGTTGACCTCGAGTTTTGTACAAGAGAAAATGCGCTCCTTCTTGCTTAGCAAAACTGAAAAAGAAATTTTTTGCTTGCCGTTTGTAGTTTTATTGAAACAAATTTTAACTAATAAATCTTGAAGTTGGATTCATCATTGGTATGATTTAGTGTATTATATCTAGTCGAAATTTAAGTGATATTACCTATTAGTATCGCGACACTAATATTTTGCAACTTAAATAAACATTTCAATATTTAGTTTGTCATAAGAAAAAAAACGAGTTATGACAATTTTGTACACTGTAGCTAATATTATAGATAAAAAATTAAATTTATTAATTAATTATTTAACATTTTATGAGGCTTAATAATGCTACGTACAAAATGGATAAGGCCAAAACAATGTGCAACTCATCAGTTAACATCTCTTGATATTTTAAGTTATACTATTTTTAATTTTTTTCGAATCTTTAATTCTCATAACCAGCTTATGCATCATCGAACATGGACTTTATTAAACTGTTTTGATTGCATCCTTGTAATATATATATTCAAGCACTGTGCCGTCACTATTTTTTAAGTTATTATAAAATAAATATAAATATATAAATTTTGTACACTGTACCACTGAAAAAAAAACATGCACCTTTCCAAAGATTTTGTCTTTGACTTTAACAATTTTGTTATTTTGATTCCGATCCAAAGGAAGCGCGAGAATTACAAGTTAAGGGATACTTCTAAGGACACCAAATTCCCTTTAAGACTTTGGGTCTTGCGTACTTGATCTAGGGAAGCAAAATTTAATTTTTTTCGTGTTTTCAGACTTTATTATCACATATATGCCTAATCAAGTCATTTACAAAACGATTTACGACAACTTTATTTGCTACATTCAGACAACGGACGGCTCCCAGTAGAAATTTATGCTAGTGTTTCAAGTAAAAACGTCTTTAAAATTAAGAATGTTGAAAAACATGTCCATATTTGAACGATTTTTTGCTTTGTAGATCAAGAGTGCAAAAAGCTTTCTAGGTTAAGGGTTTATCACAACGGCTGCAAAACAACACATGGAAAATCCAAACAGTAAAATCCAGTAAAAGATACATTTCACTATTTACAGTTTTAACTAAGTTTTATTTTTTTTAACTAAGATCATTATTATTCACTTAAGGTGGATTTTACTAAAACCTTGTCATTTAACTGAAGGCAACACAAAGGCGGGGTTGGTCATTAGAGCGTTAATTAATTACATAATATAAAGTGTTCGTATTAAATTTTGGCAGCACTGGATTATTTAAATTTATTTCTTGTAAAAGTCCACTGAAAAAAAAGCACTCTCGGTTCCAAAGTTTTTGTTCTTTACTTTAAAATTTGTGTATTTGATTTCCAGCCAAGAAGCGGAGAATACAAGTAAGATATTTTAGAGAACCCATTCTTTTTAAATCCGAGGTTTTATAGAACGGTATTTGAAAAGTACTGTTTTTCATATGTGTTGCTATAAACCATTATATGCTTGGACAACAAATTATATAAAACACATATTTGACAGATATATTTCCAAGATGCAACATGTCTGTATATATTATATGTTAACATTATCTGAGAACCTAAAAGTTTCGATAATATGCTTTGAACATAATTATTGATCCTATAATATTGTTAGGATATCAATAATTAAGTTGCGCTGCTGACGCTGTCTTGGCGGAAACCATAAAGCTAGTGATACGGGTGACAAACTATTAATTAAGAGAATGAGGCAGCCTAGGTAGGAAAGGACGCATAGCATGTGTTTGAGGTAAGCTTGGAGCAGCTATTTAACAGGTCAGGACGATATTGAATTAGTTGGTCGTTGCTTGCACTTTATACAAATTACTTTTATTTTTTCTTGGCGGCAACTTGATCAGTACTTTCTTGACTCCTTACAAACTGGTGTGGGTCGCTGATTCGAATCCTACCGTCGGCAAAAGGCTAAAATTAAAATAAAATAAAAAATCATATAATGAATAATTTTTCTACAATGTTGTGCTATTGAAGAGAAAAGGTCGCTCAAGAACTAAAAATCTTCTGTGGAAGGTGGAGAAGGATATGGCTGCCGAATAATACAAAAGGCAGATAACAAATGCTTGAGCATTTCAGCGTCGAATAACCATATGTTTGTTCGCACTATCATTTAGCTGTTTATTTTCATAATTTCTTTATGATTTGTAAATATCCAAATAAATAAATAAAATTTTGAGCACAATATTGTTATTGGGAGACATCCTTTTAAGTCATATATAATTTGTGGGTTGCAAATGCTTTACTAACATTATGTTCACATATTGAATTTGGATGCAAAATACCAAACATGTTTGACACTTAGCAACACCAAAGATATAATTGTTGTAGACCAATATGCTTTCAATACTATGCTATAAATTGGAAGAGATCAAATATTAAGTGTTGGGCAAGTTACCCAAATATGTATATGCATTGAAGCAAAATATTGTTGGGAAGTTATATAGTTTACAGAAGCGATTTTCATTGTGGGATGTACTTTCTTCTAGGAACCAAATTTGTCAATCTTTTCGCTTTTTTCAGACTTTGTTTTTCATGTATGGCTATCAAAGTCTTTTAAAAACGAATATACACAACTTTATTTCAAATTAGACTTCGACTCTACACGTAGAATTATGCCTGTGTTTCAAGTAAAAAACGTCTTTAAAATAAAGTGTTGAAAAACATGTCTTATATTTGAACGATTTTTTGCTTTGTAGTCAAGATGCAAAAAGCTTTCTAGGGTTAAGGGTTTATCACAACGGCTGCAAAATAACACATGAAAAGTCCCAACAGTAAAATCCAGTAAAAGATACATTGCACTATTTACAGTTTTAACTAAGTTTTATTTTTAACTAAGATCATTATTATTCTCTTAAGGTGGATTTTACTAAAACCTTGCCATTTAACTGAAGGCAACATAAAGGCGGGGTTGGTCATTAGAGCGTTAATTAATTACATCATATAAAGTGTTCGTATTAAATTTTGGCAGCACTGGATTATTTAAATTTATTTCTTGTAAAAGTGTTAATGTAAACTGTATATCTACCCAGCAAAAAAAAATTTGGAAGTACTTCTAAAGGCACAACTTTAAAAACACTTCCAAAAATGTTCTTCCAAAGATGTTCTTTATTTTAGCTACTCAGGAAGTTCTTTTAATCAAATATTTTATAACTCGTTTTTTTTCAAATTATTAAAGGGCAATTTTAACGTTTGTTGTTTCAAATATGTTAAAAACAGAGTAAGGATTAATAAAATGGTTAAAATTATTTAAATTTTGTCGAAAAAAATCTAAATTCATTCTAGAAAAATAGCGAAATTCTGAAAATATTTGAGATCAAGCGTTTCAGACAAGCGTTAGAATGCATTAAAAATCATAAAAAATTATAAAACTTAATTATTTGTCAAAATATCAGAATTTTTTTTTAATTCACATCCAAAACACAGAATTCGGATCACACCTGAAAAAGTGGTGCATATTCAGTGCAACGGCTGATTGAAATGTGGACCATCACATACTT